>WTXH01000183.1:0-72514 GCA_022376555.1 Russula compacta
GGAAGCCATGGCTTGTTTTGCTTTCCTGAGCTTGTTGTGTTTCATTCTCTGTGTACCATGTGTTGCTGGTACCCCAAACATTCGCCTGAGTTCCGATACAATCAACGAGTCACTAAGGAGCGATGATAGTTACCTCCCACTGGCGGTAGTGGGCACGTCGGCTGAGTCTTCAACTTTACTCGAAATACAGGGCACTGATGATGTCTGACTGTCACTGCTCTCGCCGGTGACAAAGGATGTTCCAAAGCAGTCAAATTCTTACCCTGTAACAAGGAAATCACTGGAGAAGGAGTGGCACAGCTGTACCTTCAGCACCTCTTCCCCTGGTTTAGAACTCCCAAACGTATCATATCCAACAGAGACCCTCATTTCACTGGAAATTTCACAAGAACCTTATGCAAAGCAATAGGCACCAACCAAAACCTTAGTACCGCATTTCACCCCAGAACTGATGGACAAAGTGAATGCATAAATCAATGGGTTGAAACATTCCTGAGACACTTTGTCAATGGACAACAAGACAACTGGGCTACATACCTTCCAGTGGCAGAATTTGCTCACAATTCATGGAAACATGAAGGAACATGCCATACACCCCATCAATTAATCATGGGATGTAACCCTCAGGCAATTTGGACAGAAGGAGATGAAGAAGTACCAGCTGTAGACATCAGACTCAAGGAACTAACCAAAGCAAGGGAAATTGCGCATCAAGCCCTACAGAAAAAGACAGCCATAACAAAACCAATCAGAACATTCAAGACTGGAGACAAAGTCTGGCTAGATGCACGAAACATAAAGACAAAAGCACCATCAAAGAAGATGGAAGTGAAATGCCTAGGACCCTTCATCATCAAGAAAAAGATATCTCTGGTTGCCTATCAGCTCAACTTGCCAGCACACATGCATATACATCCAGTGTTTCATGTGGATCTATTATCGCCTATATGGAAACCATGGAGTACAGCATCCTATTCAAGCACCCAGCACCCGAAACCATTGAAGGAGAAGAAGAGTATGAAGTAGATGAAATCATCACAGAAAGGAAACATGGCCAAAAAAGACAATGGCAATACCTAGTCAAATGGAAAGGCTACCCTGCATTGGACAATTCATGGGTCAGCAGCAATGACCTGCACATGCCAGAACTACTTAGCAAATTCCACTGATCCCAATCACCCAACCAACTATAAAAGCACCCTCCAAATCACCTTCAAATGACAGCAGTGAACCCTCACTACTACACTACAGTTCCTACCTACAACCCCACTCACAAACGCAATACTACCCCACCACCACTCCCACCATTCCTACCTTTCACAACATTCAATCCCCAAACTAACCAACATGTCCACTGTCCCAACCTCCTACGAACGAGCCACCCCCCTATCCTGCTACAACCCATTCTCTGTCCTTAATCTTGAGGATTGTGCCAGTAGTGATGCCGGCTAGTACGCTCCCCCTTGCCTCCTCCTTTGGAACCAGAATCCCCCACTTCCGAGACCTCCGCAGATGCAACCTGGCTTGCAACTGGGTTGTACGCCCTCCTCAATGTTTTGACCAAAAGGAACAAACAATCAGGACACAGACACCACCCTTGTTACCCCCCCAGAGAGCAAACACAATGACTCAAATGGAGGAACCTCCGTACTCATGCATAACACTACAACAAATAACATCACAAACGCCCTTTGCCACCTCCAGTACAAATGACCATGTGCATACAAAGAGGGGGAGGAGCAGGACAGGGAAGTATGGACCAGTAACGAGAACCAAAGAGAGAACCAAGAGCAGGATGACTGGGAGGAGGATGACACAGACTGCCACCCTGGAGAAGGGTGGATCACCACCACTAATGAACCCTTTACAGTCCCCCTCCCAAACGGTGGAGCCACCCCAGCCGCCTATCACAAATACCACGTCCAGAACACCAAGTACCCTCTTGTCAGCACCCATCAGGGCAGGGGGGAGCCAGTCTACACCGCCCTACTTCATCCCAGCCCGGTACCATACCCGTGCCCACACATTACACCTCAACAGAAGTGCATCTTCTCAGGAAGAGAGCCCTTTGCCCAAGCAGTCACCTGGGCCACAGCAGACCTAGCAGATGAGTCCCTTCTTGCAGGGGTACGAGCTTACAGATGTTGGGAGCAAGAGGTCATGTTCACAGAGCAAGAACTGACATGGGTCAAGATCAAACTGGCCTATCAAAAAATCAAAATGGTAGAGTGGATGAGAGGACTCCAAGAGGCTGATGCATATAGGAGGATAGTGACAGGCCTTCAAAGTCACCAACCCCTTGGGTCTCTTGAACAAGAGGCCATAGGGCAAGTACTGAAGGGATTTCGCATCCCTATGCACCTGCGCACCAGGAAAATTGAAGGAGATTGGGGTTTTATTGACGAAGAAATCACTCACACCCACAACAGATGCAACAAGAGATGCTCCAAGTGTCGGAGCACCACCCACTACCACCGCCACTGCCCCTCATGAGTCAACAACAAGCAGCAAAGACTCTGAACAGGGGGTCATGTTGTGGTGGACAGTTGGGATGCTTATGCTTACTAATATTCTGTCCATATATGTACGTATTTCTCACAGTCCAGCCAGAGTCGTCATCACTTCCCCCACCCTACTTTACACACCCTCTATTATGCTCTTGCCACTCCAGACTGCTGTTGTGTTGCCTTGGCTACTTACTAAGATACTTACACTAATCTGCCAATGGTTTTCGTGGCCTTACTGCCACTGAAACACGTCAATCGCTGCTGGAAACTCCACCTAAATAGTCATGTATAAATATGCTCATAGAAGGGGACCAAAGCGTTAAGCTTGGTCTCTTGTGAATCCTAGACATTCTCAGAGCAATCCTCCAAGTGATCCAAAGCTTCACAGCCCCTTTCCCTTCCCACTTGCACCCTAGAATGTACCCTAGGGTCTGCTAAGCAACTTAGTGATGCGTTTCACTTAATCTACCATATATAGTAAACCAAGTCCCAATTGGGAACTCTTCAAACTCCGACACATATGTTAAGCGCTCAGAAAGGCATTGCCTTTCTTCACCTCAGACAGATGAAGGTCACTGAGTAATGGACCTCTCAGTGCTCTATAGAACCACCCCATCTGCACCAGAAACCCAGCAGGAAGGAGCAGCTCCTTCCATTCATGACCTTAGTGGCATACCAACGAACTAAGTGCAATACAAGGCATATCAGCACTCCAGACATCCCTTCCTTTGGATATGCGTCTTAAGTATCCAAATCAACTCCTGCACATCTAGATCCCCTTCCTCCTTCAGGAGATGAAGGACAACAGCAGCCCTCACCACCACTACCCACAGTCATTCTAACAAGGCATTAGAACTCCACAGAAGACGACCAAGACAACGGTCACCAATGCAGATATCATCCTACACATACAGCAGAAGGACATAGACAGGCCAGATGCCCTACCCCTCATACAGAGAGAAGAGCAGCCAAGGAGGCTGCCAGACAGAAACATTGACAGAACCGCCATGCTCAGTCCAGCATGACATATTTTGTGTGATTAAGGAGGGAATTAATGTCTAGCACCCAGAGCAAATGGTCATGGTAGATAACCCAGTTGCTGCCATCAGCAGCCAACTTGGGGATAGTGTGTTTCAGGCTTTGTTCTTCAGCTTGCATTGTGCACATGTAGCGTAGTGGAGTATAATGGTATGTATTGCCTAGAGACAAGGGCCAGGGCCCATAACCTAGAGCAATAAGCACGTGGAGGAGTGCACAGTCAGTGCACTAGGCAATGCAAGAGAGGGGTATGCAAGGCAAGGAACACAGGCAAGAGCACACTTGAGTCCTAAAGAGTGCACATGTGTCAATGTCTGCACAGGGGACAGTGATTGAAAGCACTCAGTATGGGTGTCACACCCAGGATAAGCGTGTCAGGGTTCTTCAATGTGATTCTAGTGGTCTTCACTAATCAGTTCAACCTTCCTTGTCCAAGAAGGTTTCTGTTAACGGTGATGGTTGTCTGCTGTGGGAGTCAGCCTATTTCAGGCTTAAAGTGGAAGGTGTAGTGATGGTGAGCAGTGGTGCTCAGGAGGGATAAGAGTAGGAGGTCGGTGATGAGGACAAGGGAGAGGAAGAGACAGATTATGTCTCTCTGTACTGGTGTTTGAACTGTCGTCTAATGACTGAGATGTGAGTGAAGGATTGCCTTGCAATCCTGAGTGATTCAGTTTGGTTTCTGGAGCAAAGAATCTACTGCATGGATTCTGAGCAACTAGTTTCATTCAGCCTAAGTCTGTCTAGGCTTGAACCAAAAGGTTCTGGTTCATATAGCTTTCAGAAAAGCTGCATAGTCAATTTGCTTCTAATATGTCTAACCCAGTTGGCTTTTGCAACTGCAGTTTGTGTCTTTCTGAGAATTGGGTCTAAGGGCATCATCCCTTAACTAAATGTTCTTCTGAGTCACTCCTTGTTCTGAGCTAACTTGTTGGTCTGAAATATTGATGAAGACTCTATGTCTTTGTTTAGTCTGTGTCCTTCTATAAGGATGGCATTAATTCAGTTACTCTCAGTGACAGCTCTATTGGCTTTAATCTCTTCAGAGATGAGAGTGGCAAATAAGTTAAGTGGAATGATTGCTCTTAGACTAGGGAGGCACTCCCTTCAGTGTAAGGCTAAAGTCCTGTATTGAACAGAAGACCAAGCTTAAGGCTGGTCCTTAGAACTGGAGCCTTTATATACTACTGGAAAATGAGGCTGTGCTAGCTGTGCATTGCTGCACTTCTGGATGCTGTGCATGCACAGCATTCACAGTAAATCATACAGTAATCCACAGTAAGGTAGAAGGGAAGGTGATGCGTCCATTAAGGGACTGCACCATAGTAAGTACATAGTGAGAAATGTGGCATGTATCAAGTAGAAAAAGAGGGTACCAAGAGGAAGGAAAAGAAATTGTATAGGTAGTACTTGTATAAGTATTGCAAGTCCTTACCAGCCATCCTCAGGCCATGACAATATGTGTAACTATTGCACAAGAACTGAATTGATATTTACCTGCACAAGGGACAGCAATTGGAAGCATTGGGTCCCATCAGTACAGGTGTGTGAAGGAAAAGGGAAAGTAACTATACCTCAGTACACATGTGACTATTGCATGAGAACTGAGGTGTATACAATACACTACTTAGGGTATTTAAGCTGCAGCCAACTGAGCTGCAGTGCTATGTCAAGTGTGGTCAAAATATGTAAGTAATCAGTCTGGTTATACTGCCTCATACCAAGGCATGTGGGAAAGGGGAAGTGGGATCAGATGGCTCACATGCCATCACAGTCAGTAAGGTAACACTAATGAAGTGAGACTGAATCAATGTGAGTAAGACATTGATAACGATTGATCAATAGAATATATATTTGGTATAGTACTTAGCTTGTGCACCATCTCAGGTGCACATACATGCCTGCCACTCCTTATCTGGGGTGCATGTGCCTCAGCCACCCCCTATTTCCAACAAGGCTAGTTTAGCCCATTCTAATGTTGACAATAGAGTGTGGTTTAAGTTTGGGTAGTGGCCCTAATCTAGGGCAGCAATCACAAGGGCCACTGCTAATTAGAAGTGTGACAGTATGACTTCCTTAGCAACCTCCTGGTTCCATGATTAGAACTAACAGCTATGTTGGAAAGTTAGGGGTCCCATAGGTTTTTGACCACTTTGTTTCTGAGCTCTAGTTATCTTCTGCTAAGGTCCCTCCTCTGAGAGTCTAGGAAGGACTTGGGCTGGAAGGTGGAGTCATCCCAGTCAAAATGTCACCACCAAGGTTTCTTGGTAGGGACAAATAGATGCAAATGAGAAAGAGAGCCAAGTCACACTACAACTTGGAATGTAGATAGAGTTGAAAGGATGTTAGAGTTCCCACCTATTGCTGTACACTGCAATGGCCACTCTGGCAGATGGAGAAGAGCATTTGTATTGTATTGACAAGAGACTCAACTTGCTGGTACACAGGGCAAGGAGTCAGCTACTTATAGTAGAGGATGGCCTAGGGCCCAAAGGGGATAAGTACTACATGGGGCAACAGCAATATACAGAACAAAGGGTAGTCCAATAACAGCACAAGGGGAAGTCAAGAAAGGGAGACAAAAGGAATGCCAAAAAAAAGCTAACCCATACAAACTAGGGTTGCATGTGATAATAGTACAGGAAACACTCACACATTTGCTCAGATGCAGAACTTACATGGGTGCAGACAGTAGAATGTCCACCCAAGGCCAGTTACACAAAACTTGGCAGGAAAGAAGGGCTCATGGGGTTTGTATGGGAAAGGGTAGGGTTGATTCCAAACAATCGATGTGGTTCGGGTATGACGTCCATAAAGTGGAAAGTGTTGAAAGTGCCATGTGACATTATGTAAATGTGTGCTGAAGGCAGCCGCCCCAGTGCGGCCCCACATAGCCATGAGATAGGCGCTCCGTGATGACAACGACAACTGTGCCGTTTATTAACAATCTTTCTCCAAGTGCAAACGCGAGCTCAACACGGCCTTATCATTCACACGATGCAGAGGGAGAAGATTCCCACGTACATGGCCCCGAGCATGGACATACGCATGAGCATCTCGACCATCCAGGTTGGTGAACTTTGTAACTTGGCGATGTACGTGTACGAGCGGCACCATGAGCTGATTTACTTCTGTCCGTTGTAGGCAGATTTCAGAACGAGACATACCTGAATATTCGTCACGAAACTTTGAGGAGCGTGGATTTACTATTGGCATTGGAGGGTAAGCCGCATTCGCAGCGATCTGCCTGTTCCAGTGTGATCATATCTGAAGTGACGTTGCAGACCTGTCGGCTCTGGAAAGACTGCACTGACCCTGGCTCTTTGCAAACTCCTTCGAACCCGGTACAACATTGGTGTTGTCTCACGGCATATTTTGTTAGTGCCTACAGCCTAACTACTATTAAGCTACGGTCACCAATGATATTTTCACTCGCGAGGATCAGGAGTTTCTCATAAAGAATCGCGCGCTTCCAGCTGAGCGCATCCTTGCGATCGAGACAGGCGGCTGCCCGCATGCCGCCATCAGAGAAGACATATCTGCGAACATGGGCGCCCTGGAAACTTTGCAAGCAAAGTTCGGTTGCCAGCTTCTATTTGTAGAGAGCGGAGGCGATAATCTCGCCGCAAACTATTCAAGAGAGCTTGCAGACTACATTATCTACGTGATTGACGTCTCTGTGCGTAAATTCTTCATTTGGCTTGTTACTCTTCCACCCATGCGCGCGACTCGTAGGGCGGTGACAAGATTCCACGGAAGGGCGGCCCAGGAATATCGCAATCAGACTTATTGGTGATCAACAAGGCAATATCCATGTTTATGTGGTGACCCCTCATTTAATTTAATATCATCTCCCTTTTCAGATCGATATTGCGCAATACGTGAATGCATCGCTCGAGATCATGGATCGCGACTCCAAGTTGATGCGAGGGGATGGTCCGACCATCTTCTGCAGCGTCAAAGAAGGCAAAGGGGTCGATGATGTTGCCAACCTTATCTTGGCAGCATGGCAGACGGCAGGGAGCCCGGGAAAACCTGGAGCCGTCCAAGGCGTAGAACAAGCCTAAGACAATCCTGATGCGTTTTCAGTCAACAGGCGGTCTTGTAAGTTACTTGAGCACGTGTACGCGATATATATTGTCATTGTCCGAATTCTCTCCTACTCTGCCACGTTTCGCCCCGCTTGCAAATCATCATGAGCACCCGGCGCTTTCACTGCAACGATACGCAGTCGCACGTAATCGAGGTACCATAACTTTTTCTCCTCATCCCACTGACATCCATCACTCTGCCGGCAACTCGTGACAACCTCGTTAACAAATTCCTGTTCGTCTTCCGATTTCATCCCTTCCAAGAATTGTCGGCCGAAGAGACGAATCCATCCCGCAAGATCCACGAAAGGGCTTGCCCGGCGATGCAAGGAAACTTGTATCGGATCCAAGCCCGCTGATCTCAGCAAACCCGAATATTGCTCCGGCGTGGGGAAAATCCACGGATCCCTTGCCACTGGATCTATTCCCCTCTTGTGCAATGCGGCGTGCAGGGCATTTCTGAGTCCTAGAACGTAGGGCATACGTTTTGCTGGCGTCTGAAATATCAACACCGGAGGTTCGTACCTGCTATATTACCATAGCCTCCCATCTCAGCGACCAATGATCCTCCTTCTTTCAAGATCTTATGAACATTCACCAATACCGCGAGTGGATCCTTGTTACACCAATGTAGAGCGGCGTTACTGAATACCTTATTGCACTTTCCTGCAAGGTCTGGCGGGAGCTCTTCAAGAAATTCTCGGCCTTGAATATCACCCACGATGAGGTGCGTATCTGGAAGCATAGTTGTCTCGCGGCCCTCGCAATCTATATATACTGTCAGTGTCCAGACACACACTAGGTAAAAAATCAATGATGATTGACCATGCTCTCGCTAAAATCAACACCCACGACAACCCCTTCTTGTCCGACGTGTCGCGCAATCTCAGCTGTGACTTCTCCGCTCCCGCAGCCCAAGTCGAGAATTCTGTCACCAGAGCTCGCGCCAAGCAACTGGAGGATCGGTGCCGTTGCTTCAGGAGAGTAAACATAAGACGCTACAGTGCGGTATGCCGTCGCCGACCATTCCCTATTGCCGTGACGGGCGACATCGGATTCAGTTGGGCTGCACATGTCAACTCAGCGGACAGGAAAAGTTGTTCAGTTGCGATAGAGTAAGACAACCCTCTTGTGCTCGGATACTTATACTTCCGGCGCGAATCTAAGTCCACCCCTCACACGACGGATATGTATTTCCGAAGTCTTTCAGGTTCGGCCGACCAAGCGAGATCACGGTCCGATGAACCGCCTCGGGTTTGTCGGAGGCGATAGGTTAAGACAATATCGAATGACATGTTCCGAGTAAGTACAGCAAACTGGTACATCGCAAACGCTCCATCATCACGCTCTTACAAGCCCCTAGTACAAGACGTAGGGGAAACTCAAGACTACCCTGAGGCCTCTTTCCCTTTCTCTTTCGGGGCATCTGTTGTCGGGGCATCTGTTGCACCAGGGATCTCCGCACTGGGAGGGCCGGTGGCCTGTGACTGTCGGGAAGCCTTATGCTCGTCTGCAATACGACGGGCCTCCTCGTGGATATCGAAGATCTGCTTCGTGGTTGTCGTGTAGAAATCCCGCACGCGTTGACCAAGCGGGGAACCCAGAGCACGCGTGTAGTACTGTGATTGAGAGGCATCAGGGAGGAAACTGAGACAGGCAGATACATTAACGTACGTCTCCCGCTGTCTTTGTATAGCCTTTCTGTTCGTCCACAGTCCTAGCGTGCTGCGTCGCCGTTTGAATTGTGCTAGTCACTTTCCCGGTTATAGTCTGATCAGGACCTAGCGCCTTGGCACCAATTGAGGAATCAAGAGACTGGAAGTAACCGAGGAAGCGTTTTGAGATTCCCTTCTCGGCTGGTGTAAATGCGTTACTCCACGAGAACGACACAAAAACAAAGTTAAATTCACCATCGAGTTGAATGGCACGCTGCAGAACACCATCTGAGAGCTTGTAACCCTTGGCCAAATATTCCGCAGCAACTAGATGGTCATCAATCAGGGTGTGCAACCTAGAAAGATGACAAGGTACCCACTGCCCGCTCTAGGCTTGTCACTCTGATCAAGAGGAGTTCCTGGAACATGAGTTGTTTCCTCGTCGTCTGGGTGCACTGTTTCAGAATGCACAGTGAGATGACCACCACCAAGCGCACTTCCGTTGAGCTGAGTCGATGATGAGCGAGACAAGTGTGTCTGGAACGAGAGACAGGCGCACCATCAAAGCTGTCTTGGCGGCTGAGGGCTTCTCAAAGTGGATTACGGCCGACCTCGAAGGGCCAGTCTCATTAAGGTCGATTTTCAGGATCCTTGAAATCCTCAATTAAAGGAACTCAGAGAAGCAACGTAGAAGGGAACTACGATACCTTCCACAAAAGCTGGAAAGAACTTGGCATAAAACGGACAACGCAGACTGAAAATGCGATAAGCGACGTACGTGAAGAAATCATGAAGCTGCTGTTCTGTTGTTGAGGGAGTAATATCCGAAACCTGACAGGGTATCATAAATGGGAATGGGAAAGTCTGAACAAGTTAAATAAACGTACCTTGACGGTATAGGACATGGTGACGAGGCACTCAATTCAGTTCAGGTAAAACGAGGCCTTAGTATCCAGCCAGAGTTTATATATTATCCTTATCTCTGACGTCACTCGAAACGATCCCCAATCACATGCACACGTTCAAGAAGGGCTGCCAACAATATGTTCAAAGCATTCTACATACGCATACATGATCGACCACTACACAACTCCAGCCATCACACGCTTCAGATGTCGAACTGGCGTGCTGCGATAAGCCAACTTGTACAACAGTGATCGAAGACACGACTTGCCTGGATAAGGAGCGACACGGGGAAAGGTGTAAGGGTTCCACTCGGGTCACCGTAGAATCTCTGGGGTACAGAGTGGATTCTCTCAGTGAACACTCTCAATTGGCCATAAGGCGCCGGGTAACGGCGCAAGTTCTTTAATTTGAAGATCTGTCCAAGCACGGAGGGGGCGACCTAATCAAAATGTCAAACGTCGAACCATTGTCACCTGAGCCAGACATACTTGTTCGAACAATTTATGGGACAAGAGGCTACAAAATCATGATGAATAAACCACGGCAATGTCACAAGACGGTAGATTCACCCTCTGCGGTCCAGGCCAAGGACACACTCGACGTGCGCTGGGGACTGTGCATGATTAGGCGTGTCAGGATTCTCAAATATAGAGATCTGAGATAGCGATTGTCAATTGCGACTACCCCGAAAGAGTGTCTAAAATGATAACCCACATCACGAGTAGCATCGATGATGCTGGCAACAACATCTTGCCCTGGAGCGACTTCAGCGCCCGCAATATTCGCATGCGATTGCGCACTTAGGAGTACGCTAGACAACTACCCGATTTTAATCAGTAAACCTTTCTTTGCATATTTTCAGGGCTCTCACCGGAGGATTCAAACCTGAGTCCCTTTCGTTTAGTTTTTATCAACACCAGTGGTCGAACCAAACTCACGAAGTGCCTCGAAAACGAAGGGCATGACCTGAGCATTGGCATGCCTCTCAGCTAGTCCGACAATTTGCTCCCGCTGTGGTGCTTTGTCCTCGTCGAGATAGAAATCGACGACGTGGGCAATAATCTGTGAGAAGAGCGCAGCAGTGGGCACGACCGACGCAAAAAGACTGCCAGCAAGACCGTCCAAGGCACTGTTCCCTGAGTGTGAACCCGTAGCGTCCACCAGAGCCCTCAAGAACTCGTCACTATGATCGTTCCTTCTTGTCACCCAACGAAGGACTGAGTCAGTGATGCCCTCAATATTCACCTACACACAACATTCACAGTCTGGACAATGTGTCAAGGTACTAGCAACATACCGAACCTCGCGTCAGCCTCGAAAGATGACCTTTAAGGTACGGCTCTATCTTGTGGGTGGCAATTTGTGACTGCTCCCGCAAGAACCAGTCATTCGATGGATCCGTGTTGTAGTAAACGTAGCTAAAGAGCGTAGCTAAGCAACCATTCTAACTAGAAGGGGTTCGAGGAACTCACTTTGCTACGTCGGCAAACGATGTGTAGAGTTCTTGTTCTGTGAAAGCGCCTCGAGGGTTCTCTGCAATCTTCAGAGGGAGCCCGATCTAGGCAGTGTGAGCAAATGGGATTTGTAGGCACGACACAAGGTATCTTACTATGTTGTTGGACAACCAATGCACTGGAAGGTAGTTGATAACTTCTCGCACAATATCAAGATATGGGCTGACACCCTTGGACTTCTTTTGTTTAATAAGGCCTTCTGTAATTCGTAAAAATGCTTGAGCTGCCTTCTCCAGAGGTAGTTGCCTTGTGAGAACATCCTCAACCTTCGAGTGCATATATCAATTAGGTAAAGCGATAGCCTGTTTAAGTTGGACCCACGGGAGTGAAGTTGAGTTGGACACCCCCAGTCAAGATCTCCAGCCGCTGTGCAACCTTCGAAGTGAAACGTGCAGGCTCCGCAAGAAGCCGTTTGACCTCAGAGTAACTCCTAGCCACGACTGTGGGGCCAACAGGTACGGTGGGCCGGTTCCAATTGTACTTGGCCTCGACATCAACCACATGTTGTTGCATAGCCTCTCTCATCCTTTCCGGGACCATGAATGGAAAATGAGCGTATGCAGACCCCGCAGGGTAGTAATTTGGCAGGTGGCGGAACAGTAACTTCGTCAACATGCCACCATAGGATCCGTCCGACGTGTTAGCTTGGCAATCATCGAAGCCCCAAGTGGTGAGGTTGTATGCTACACAATCTCGTCAGAAATGAGGCAAAGATAGAGAAGAAGGATGCTGCATACGCGTATAATCAACCGTGAGGAAGCGATCCCCTCGGGTTAGGGCAACAGCATCGGAGAGAATAGCACGTGAGATAGTGAAGCCCGGACATAGTCCGGCGCCGGGCATGGGGGTCTTGGGCTGTTCTGCTTGCAGGCCGACATAAAGTTCCAGGTTATCAATGTGATGGTACAGTGCTTCTGCGGCATCCTTAGAGAGGAGTTAAAACACTGGAAGTCAGTGAGTAAAGGTGTGAGCCCACCGCAATCTCGATATCTTCATTCCATTTTTGGAACGACGCGTACGCTAACAACCATCAGTCAATACCTGGGGGGTACCACAACGAGACGCGAGGAACTCACGCTCCAATCCCATGAACTTGCGGAATTCATTTAGCTAAAGCAGTGGAATGAGACCTACGAAACGTGAAATATGGAGAGCATCCTCACCGTGCAGGCACCCCATGCCCGACCTTCCTCGATGCTCAAAAGTTCAATCACGCGTAAGGCCTCGGGCGTTCCGCGTGCCTTGAACTTACTTGCGGATGCTGCCGTCGCATTCTGAAGAATTCTGGCCAGATCTGCATCTCTGAAGCGGCCGTTGTGTCGAGTGAGACTGTAATGCCGAGTATCAGTGTCGCCCAGTTCGTGGCACTAAGTAACATCACTGACCCGCCGAAGGTCCATTGCGTGACAGGGGTAGTAGGTTGCATCTTCCGCGCTGCTTTCGTCAAGAAATCCTCCACAGAAATCTATTTTCAAGCTATCAAGCTCATCCATGTGTGTAGCAATCTAGAAACTATCTTACCGTCTTGGGATCGAGGCCCTTCAACAATGTTACAAAAAGCTCCTCTGTCCCCTTTGTATCGGGCTCAGAAATAGTTGCATGCCAGCGATACAACAAGTTGAACTCGATTGACACTACGTTGCCCTCGCCGCGAGGGGCAACTTCATGGTTGAGATTACGGTCGTTCTAGGACAGATCTATTAGCAAAGAAACTACAAAAGACAATCCCCCCCTCCCCCCGAGCTCACCATCAAGGGGTTGAGACGCCACGAAGATCCGTCACGCGTTAAGCCAAGGATAGCGCCAACGTAATCGCGCAATATTATTTGCATAAAGTAGCCTGTGTTCACCAGACGAGCGCGTTGAAATATCTCCTCATCCTGAGCATCACGAGCATCCAGATCGCTGAAGGGTGGATACTTGAAGTTTCCACGCTCGTTGATGGAAAGGATTTTCTCCGCTACATACTTTTAAAATAATGAGGCAAGTGCACAATGAGGGTACAAGAGTGGTTGTAAACTTACGTTATGATTACGGTTGAAAAGGATTAAAAGTGCGCACACAGCGGGCGGCATGTAGATCAAGCGGGAGTCCGCAAAGACATCGTCCAATAGTCTCCCGGTGCCATCATGCCTACGCAAACTATCGACCGTTTCTTGCGAACTGCCATAGAGAGGGCTGAGATCTAGATAACTGCTTGCTTTATTCATTGTCCAACCAGTATTCTTGTTGGGATCAGTATTAAATATACTGTGTATGATGAGGTCTGCAAAGGCGAAAAATAAAGACGAGATTCCACCGGGGTGTTCGACAAACTTGTCTCGCTTGAGCAGATTGTCGAAGACTAGCTCCGGGGGTGGAAGCGCAGCAGGAGATAGGCGGCGTTGCGAAGGAACAGAACGAGCGTAGGGTGAGCCCGCCATTCCCAGCGAAGGTATGAGTGGATTGTAGTATGAACCGTCCGCGGGGCGGAATGCGTAGTTGACAGGCTGCGGTCGCGTTTTACCGCCAGAGAGATTTGTATTAGCTGTGGGATGGCTCGGGGGGGGAGGGCAAGGTATCCACTAGGAGGGTGCGGCAAGTCCTTGTACACTAAATACAGCAGCTGTGAAGACAACCTCATCGTCTGGGGGGACGTGCTTACGAATGTCGATAACGAGCTGCTGCAGCCTCGAACTAAACTCTGACTCGTTGCCTAACCTAGCCATCAAGGTCAAAACTCTCTCAAGCTGTGAAATAGTAAATTGAGTCGCGAGGAATGCCTAGGAAGTGCCGGAAGAGCATACAAGATACTTTCGATCGTCGATGGTGCCGCCAATATTAGCTATGGCATTGAGATACGCAGGCTATAGAAGAGATGAGCGCCATGAAACCGCAAAAGAAGCAAACCACTCACAAGATCAGAAAACGAGAAGGGCATGCCCTCATAGACGACATCTTTAATTTCCTCAAGTTCCCTGGTCAGCAGAGACGGGAGTCGATGCGCGCCATCAGTGTCCAGTGCAGCGTTGGAGGCAGACCAAAAATGCGCGGCGGATTGCAACCCGTCAACAACTGAGCCTACACCAGCGCGTATAGACATAATAAAGTAGCTAGGACGTGGGTAGTGTGAAAACCAAGGAGACTACCATATCGGAGCAGAAAGCGACTGATATTTATACGGGAGCTGTCAGATGCAAGGGGCTGATTTCAGACGAATGCGTGAGAGAGGGCGGCGATTCAATCACTAACGAGGAGCGCTTAGATTTTGGATTTTGATGGCCGCGCTGCAAGTGTCCCATGATCATCATGATTCCCACTGCCATAGGCATCAAACGCATGGTTGCCAGCATGAATGGCGTTGGCCATCAACTGGCCTTAGCTCAAAGACATTTTCTCTGAATGACTTGTTGAATTAGCCGCGATATGGGGGAGATGGTGCGTGGCGTTATGCCAGGGCCCAGGACGTACTAGTTTCTGTGCTGTAATAATGATGTGTCCGGGAAGGCGAGTCCGGGAAAACGGAAGTATTGTCTCCTTTAGTTACCCGGAGAATGCTTCCTCACAGCCTGGTCATGCAACCCGGTGCTTTTCAATCTCCATTCTCATGATCCAGCATGACGCATCATGATATCAGGGCGAAGCCAGCCATTTAAATTATAAGCTAGGCCTCGGGGGAGCCGGGCCCCTAACATCCGTACTACTCAAACATCGGCCAGTCATCACCTTTCGGACAGTCACGCCTGTGACGTGTGATTTATTTGAACTCCGCCGTGCCATGCCATGCGACAGCGTCTGATGGGTGGGTCACGGCTGTCCGACGTGTAGTGCCAGTGGTGCCATGTTAGGACACTACTGTGACCATAACCATAACTGGCACCAGCACTGCTGGTCTGCCAGTTAGGTGTTAGGATAAGATAGTGTGATGGAGTTTGATGGATGATGGGGATGTCCTTGGTCACTAAAACCGATTGTGAGGTCCACCAAGATGAGTAATCGCGTTCATAGCGGGTTCCCGGCCCGGGCCAGCACATGGGGGGCGGTGGTGGCGGTTGCACGTGCCGAACAGCGCTGACACACTTGATATTTCAGCCACTCTGGATGCAAATGAAATCAAACACCGAAGCGGCACTGGTCAGCAAGCGTGACAAGGGGCACTCCTTCATTCTGACAACAGAGAGCATTTTTACATCATAAAAATGGTTGGAAGTTGTTGATATAGGTATTGGATGTGCTATACCAAATTTGGTATGGATAGGACAAAAAGTGGACGAGATAATTGAGGTGTCCGAAAGGTGGTGACTGGCCGATGTGTGGTGGTGGTGCTAAGATTAAGATTTAAGATAGTACTGTCAGTCACAAGTTGGCTACATACAGATTTCCATAAACAGAAGTCACGCCTCTTCCACTCGAGTTTGGTTCTATTCCATGTCCAAAAGTTTCAGAACAGCGGAATAGAACAAACGCTGGGAATATGCATGGGTGAATAATATATGAATAATGCATCATCGCACAAGAGAAACGCACGCGTCCTACGGTACAACCGTACTCTAAAAGGAGAATGGCTCGAATCCGAGAACATGAGGAAGAGAGAACCCCACGGGAAAAAAAAATTGAGCTTGATAAATATATGTATGTTAAAACGTCAGTGCGGTAGATTGATGCTAAGACTGGGAACTTTTGGTTGGCCAGGAGATGTCCGTCGCAACCTCTGCAGCAGCCATGTCCATCCACCATCCTGCGAGCCTATCCCCAACCCGCGATCACGTTCCCGTCACTGCCGGCTCACCAATTAAGACTGCTTTGTGTCAAAATCGGTGCAGAAATGGCACCAGGCAGGACGGGGCCCCTGCGCTCACGCATGCTCTCCGGACTGGTACGATGACTGTACTCGACCTGCGATCCCGGCTGCACGACGTACTGTGTTTGTGCTTGTGCCACTGGTACAGTTGACTGCTCCACTGACTGCTGCTGCTGTCCCCGCAAACTGTCCTCCGCAAAATAGAAACTCCGCCTGCGTTGCCCACCAACACTGTCCTGGTCAAAGTCTCGGCCAGTCCGGTCTGGGTATGGGTCGTTCGGCAGGTTAGGATCGGACAACCGGCGGTGACGCAATTCGCGGCTACGCTTGACACCGTTGAAGATAAGTACACCGAGGATAATAAACGCGAGGCCACCAAGACCACCAACAACACCGATAATCGTGTCTGTTCGTGATTTATCCCCATGAGAGACGGCACCACTCGAAGAACCAGGGATCGCGCTGGGGTCCGGAACCGAAGTCAGCCCATACGCTGGATTAATGTGCTTCGCGAGCTCAACGTATGGCTCTCCGGCGTCGTAGAAAGCCGACGATGGAACCTTGATCTGGTCCGCCAATGTGGCAACCAGATCGGCCGAGAGGAGGAAAAGGTACTGGGTAAGTAGCAGACTAGAGTCACTGGCGTTTACGTATGTGGCAGGCACGAAAACTTGTAATGCATACGGTGGTGTCTCGGACGTGGAAATATTGAGCGCATTCATAATGAGGACCTGAGTCCAGGCGAATATTTGCCCCTGCGATTGGGTATTTGAAGCGACAAAGTCCCATGGAAGGGAGGAATCGAAGAGGATGCTACAAAGGGTATATCCACCGGGCAAATTACCGATTTGATTCACAGGATATATACGTGCAGGGAGGTCCGACGGAAGAGGAACCGGTGTCACTTGACCCGTAAGGGAGCTGGAAGGCGCAATGAGGGACAATGTTGTGGTAGGGGCATCAGGATCTGTCATCGAGGAGGGAATTGGCGAGGTCTGGACAGACACGCCCAACAGCGAAAAAATCGTAATATAGGAGAATTGCGAATTTACAGGTGGGAGAGAGGATGAGCGGGTGAAGGCGGTCAAAGGCACGTCTGTCGTCTGAGAAACTGCGTTGGGAGAACCTGATGGGAAGGATATCACGGGGGGAGAGGGGGAGCTATCTCGACGGTCGCGATTAGAAAAGGTGACCAAAAGAAAAACTTAACATAGACTCACGCAGATAGAGAGCCAGAATTAGTCCCGCTGAGTGCCCCTGTCGTAGACGCGCCTTCCGACCCAGTGGTAGAACCACCAGTCAAGGTGCCACTTGTGAGCTGGTTGAGAATCGAAGAGGCACCGCTTTCTTGACTTGGGCTCGAAGTAGGAGGCAAGGAAGGAGCCGAGCCACCACTTGACAAAGTACCTGGGGTGCTTGGAGTTGGGGTTCTAGAGGCGGAGCTACACATGCCAAGGGCGATTCCATCGGGCCCGCAAGCTTCGAAAGGACTGGTTGTCGAAGGTGGAGCTGTTGAGAAGGGCAATGTCAATGAGGGCTGTGAAGATCCACCAGATGACGAAAATAAAGGCGGCTGTGACGTCGGTAATGGCTGTGACAGAGAGAATGAGTGGGATGGAATCGGTGTCGAACTTGCCGGAGGAGTTGAGCCCGCAGACGGGATACTAGCAGGAGACGATGGTGCCAGCGAAGAGGAAGGATTGACGGTCTGTGCGGGAGACGTAGGCGCGGGTTGGGATATGGTCGTGGGCCCGATAGACGGGGATGGTACACCTGTCGAGCTGTCCAGAGGAGATGACGCTGCACAAACACCATTAATGGTGGCCAAGCCAGGATCACAGATTACCGGGGAAGAAACAGGCACGCTCGACAACGGCACCGGAGGCGACTGCGAAGACGGAGATAAACTCGACTGAGGAACACTAGTTAGAGGCAGTGATGTGGGCAAAGCAGACGACTGAGGTGGGGAAGACGGCACGGAAGTAGACGGAGCGGCGGACGACGCAGGGGAAAGAGGCGAGCTACTGACGGGCGCAGATGAAGAGAGGCCCAAGATACAATTGCCCAAGAGGTCCAGGGTTCCAAGGCAGTTGACAGCTGACGAGGGAGGTGTGGATGAGGAAGAGGGTGTCGGAGATGACTGAGGAGTGGTGAACGCAGGCGATGATGTAGGAGCAGGGACAGAGGAAGATGGAGGGGACGAGAGCGGGTTGCTCGTCGGTAGTTGAGAGGAGGCGGAACTGCTCACAGGTGGTGCAGAGGCCGAACTACTTGCCGGTGGCGGAGAAGAGGTCGGGTTGTTCGTCAGTGGTAGAGAAGAGGACAGGTCGCTTGTCAGTGGCAGAGAAGAGATCGGATTGCTCGTCAGTGGCAGAGAAGAGATTGGATTGCTCGTCAGTGGCGGAGAAGAGACTGGACTGCTCGTCTGTGGTGAAGAAGAGGCCACGTTGTTCGTCAGTGGTGAAGAGGCCGCGCTGCTCGTCGGTGGTTGAGAAGAAACCGGGCCGCTCGTCGGTGAAGAAGATCCAGGGTCACTCGACAGTGGCAGGGAGGAGGACGGATTGACGGCGGAGGGAGCAGACGAAGGTGCTGTAGTCTGCGCCAGGGAGTTGGTTGAGGCCGGGGAGTCAGTAGTGGGCGGATTAGTGGAGAGAGGTGGAGTTGAAGAAGGGGCCGACGTGCTCGGTTGGCTTGACGTACCACCAGGGTCTAGTAGCAAGGCGACATGAAGTTGTTTAGGACGAAAAGAAAAAGGGACTACGGAGGGCTCACCTGGTGACACAATAGCATTTACTATGCTACTGACTTGGCCAGGCAAACTGACAGAGACATCAATCCGGCGATGAACTTTCCTGAAAGCGAAGGGGCGATGGACGTGAGGGGGGGGAGGCCATGAGCAGCATCAGCAGACAAGAACAAGAAGAAAAGAAGAAGAACGACGAAGGAAAATCTGTGCTGGAGAGACATCCAGACGAGGGGAAGGAGGAAAACTAGACACAGGTGGAGATAAAGGAGTGTGGGAGCACGAAGAGTGCAGGGAAGACAGGGAAGAGGAGGGCAAAGAAAAGAACGATGTCGCGTAGGAAGCGGGAACGATATGACGACGGGCGACGGCGACGGGGCTGGGCTGGACGGGCGCCCATGAGGCAAGCTTAGGCCGTGGCCGTGATTGGATCACTGACACGACAAAGAATATCACCGCATAACAACCCCCTTATTTAGCCGATATCACCGCAGTACAGTAATACGTTCGATACCCTCAATTGTGGCTCGCATGCACGTGTACCGTAGTGTACCTTACAGGGAGTATAGACATGACTTGGCATACGAGGATAAAGCCTCGAACAACGCACTCAAATGAACCCAATCTACCCACCAGTCAAGTCAGACGAGACATCATACATCCACTTTCTCTCCCACGTACCTTGTTGGCAACATCCAGGGCGTCATGGTCCGACGTCAACCGCACGTATGCTTTCTTCTTCCCATCGGGTCTGTACAACAACGTCGTCGCTTCAGCACCTCAGTCATATTCGCTTCCCAATCTACTAACCGGATCAGCGTGTTCACTTTCGCTGCTTGCACATCCCATAACTTTTTCACCGCGTCCTTGATCTGTCGTTTGTTCGCTTTGATATCAACGAGGAATACGAGAGTATTGTGTTCCTCAATCTTCTTCATCGCGGATTCTGTGTTCAGAGGCCTGGCAACCATGCCTAATATCAGCATCCAGACCTTCAAGGATAGAGAGACCCGCGAGGAATCACACACGAAACAATTGTGCGGTACTCATCCATTCGAGGCGCGTGCGGTATACTCTTGCGTTGATATTTGGGGTCCCGTGGCAGGCGTAAGGTCTTTGGTCGGTGGAAAGACACACTTTTTCGTGTCTTGCGGGAAGAGTGCGAGTGCACGCCCTGCAGCGCAGCTTTCTTTGCAGTTTTGGCCTTGGCTACCGGCTTCGTCGCTATTTAGCAAGCGCTCAATTTCGTTCCACCACGCAACATCAACGGTGCAGTGCAACGTACTTTTTGCGGCGGCAGCCTTACCCTTCGTGTTCTTCACTGCGGCCATTTTTGTGTCTGTCTGGGAGTTCAAAAATTGGTGGTCGGCGGTCAATGGTCCTACAAAACAACACGTGAAATATTAACGGAATTCCTGTAGATCAAACCGCTCGCAGAAACAAAAATGCCGAAAAGAATGCATCCAAACATTGTTGTTGCATCCACCCTCGCAACATTCCATCCACCCTTTATCCTCACCATGGTGACCTAATTCTCTCTCCACCCCCTCTAGCCACGGTCGACAAAGTCATATTGACGGCTCACCTTGAGGCAGTTGAGGCCCGAGATTGGTGCGTCCTACAGAAGAGAGGCCAGGAGTTGGCGAATTCCGCATCTAACCACGTGACAAACATGTGCCCAAATGAGGCGTCTCGGTTGCAACCGCGAGAACATGCACCGAAGCCAAACAGCAAACAGCAGAGATCGAATATTTGAAGCCTGCTTGCTAGCGGACCTCTTCCGAGTAGCCCACCTGCAGATGATGTCTGGTTGTCAGATACCCCGTGTGATAGATGAAGTATCTTCATTAATATCAATAACCAATACTGTACAGTCAAGAATTACAGTACAGTAACTTAAGCAGATAGTAAGCGCCGAGCACCGGTCACAAACCATGTGGTTGTGACGTACAAGGAAGGCCCGGGCCGGGCACTTCTGCGCTGAACTCGCGCTCAGCCTCTCAGCTTCCTCGGGATCTCAAGGCGCGCTTGCGCTGTGTGCGTGCTTGCCCTCAACATCAACGATTCATACAAGATGCAGGACCCCAATCATTGGTACGGCCTGCAGCGCTCGAATCCTGACCAGCATGGGTACCCTATACAGGATCCGGCTTCAAATACCTCTCCTCTAGCCCCTACTGGTTTTCCCGATACTCAGGCCCTGCCAGCGGCTTACTCTTTCGCGTCTGCTGCCCGGCCTGCACACGGTGAAGGTTTTAGTCCCAGCTGCAATGCAATCACTTACCCCCTGTACTACAGTGACCCGTCACATTTCTTCCATGGGTGCACACACTCCTTATTCACAGCCCCAATATTACAACACGAATGGCTATCACTGCCCTTCATCTAATCCTCCCCCGTACACGGAGTATGCGCCCGAGTTGAATCGTCCACAGTCCCTCCGGCACCCAGAAGGTGAATCGAGTTACTGGACAGCTATCGGAGGTGACACGTCGAGGTATCTTGGAGGGCAGTCTAATAGGCAGGTACTCCCTCCTACATCTTCGATAGCTGACTACATGCGTCCACGTTATCTAGCCAGTATCAAGAATATCATCACCATATGCAATATACGCCTTATCACACCTACCCATCCAACGCGCTTGGCCAGTCCGTCTTTTCCCAAAATATATCCTCCTTTTCCTATCCGACGCCACCTCCCCCGGGTATCCACTCCTCGTCCTCTTCGCTCGCCTTTGCACTTGATGAGCGTGCCATTCCTCAAAGAAGCAGTACCCTCAGCAGGAGTCCACAGCTTTTTTCAATAATTTTATAGACAAGTCTAGCCGTGAGCTCGAGCGTGCGCAGGCAGCCAGATACACCAACCCCCCCACCCCTTCGCGACGTGACAGGAGCTTTAGTATCCCACGATATTCCAGCCCCGATCCACTCGAACTGCCGCCGAGCCAGTCTGTCACACCACAGAAGCGGAAGTCGTTAGAGTTACTCCAGTCTCCTTCAGTGAAGCGAGCGCAGGCATTATATAAAACTCCATCTTCTTCATCAATTTCTGGACCACCAACCACACCTGCTTCGTCATCCCAGGGCTCCCTCTCCACCCAAGGAACCCCTGTATCGACGCACGTCCCTTCTTCCTCTCGACCCCTGCCAACCTACAAGCCTAAGATGCGGGCATATATCGAAGTACCTCCTGCGCCTAAGTTTCTTTCGATGCAACAATTCTCTCAATCCGGAAAGAAGGTGAGAGTGAAAACACCGGTTATGTCGCACGGAAGCAAGCATAGAAGAGAAATAGACGAAGAGGACGACCTCGGTGGATTTGGGCCCCAAGAGGATTCTCCTCACAAGCCAAGGAAGACAAGCCTTAGCATGACTGAGGCTGGGAGATCTTCTGCGAAGCGCACTGGGGATCGAGACGAACGAGGTGATACACCCCTTACACATAGGTATCCCTCCTTTAACAACTCTGCGCATACAGCACCCCTAGAGAAGTTAATAACTCTACTTGAAGATATATTCGAGGCCGAGGACACTCTTCCCGCAGATGCAGACCAAAATCTCTTCCAGCTGACTTCTTTTCCGCTCTTACCGCTGAGCCTTCTCGGCCGCTGCTGCACCCAAATCTGGTCCGCAAGTTGTCAAAGCTCATCTCCCAGGTCGCCCGCCCCATGAAGCGTCTTCGTTCTTCATCTGCGACTACGCTTACGCCACACGCTTCGGGTCCCTGCAGCATCGCGGACGTTGAGACGACAATCCTCTCCCGTATTCTGAAGATGCTCGAGCGGAGCGTACGCGCTGGTGAAGATCTTGACCCTTTTAAGGCCGATAAGCCCCCAGAGATGCGCGCCTCTGCTTCGCCTAGCAAGAAGAGCAAAGTCTCCAAGAAGCCTGTATCTGATCAGCGACCACAGTCTCAGGCACCAGTTGGGGGTGACGAACCGCAAACGGACGCGGGTGCAGACACCGCTGAATCCCCTTCAGTGACCGATGCAGACCTTGAATTTCTTGCGCATACCCTCGAAGTCGCACGGGATAGTATCTTCGCAGCAGATTGTTGCCTCGCGTTGCTTAGTGCCGATCGTTTACCAAAGCAGGTATACTCAGAGGAGCTGATCACGGCCTGCCTTGGTGCCGTTAAAAATCAGCTCGAACGAATCGTGTACCCTTTCGTCGAGAGCTCGGACAGTTCCGCGTTACTATCACACGTGTCTCGACATGAGAAAGCACACCGCGCCCAAATTGCGGAAGTGTTCCAGGTCCTGGCCTCTGTGCTCCCGAGAATCAACAACCTGGTCTGCGCGGACACTGTTGCCATGTCAGATTCGATCATTATTCAGGGGGTTTACATCGCAATTGGCCCGTTCTTTGTGGCGGAGGCTGGTGCGAGTGATAGCAAGGGAAAGAAAGAGAGCTTCGTGGTGAACACCCTCGGCCAAACCGCTATGCGCGGCCTGAGGCTGGAGGTGCTATCACTCATCCGGAGTGTACGGCTTTTTCCATTCCGTCGACCTGGCTTTTATGTGACTAAGATTTTTACAGATCTTCGCGAATCATGAAGATCAACGCTCATGGATTATCGAAGAGATCCTTAGCTCCTTAATCAAGCTTTCTGATACTAAGCAGAAGGCGGGACAGTTCCGGTGCATACATTAGCTATTTGGTGGCATACCTTCTAACAGTTGATCTCAGACTTCGGGATGGGAGGTCAATACGTACCGTCTCTGCGCTCCTTCTTCAACTTGTCCAGACTTCCGCGCATGGCGTACGAGTTCAGGTGAAGCGGCTCGCCAAGGCGCGACAACAGGCGCTTGCTATGCGGCGACAGGAAAGCATGACAGAGACACCTGAGAAGTCTCCAGGTCATTTTCTGGATGAGAAGGACAACGAGGTACTGCGCTCTTAAAATCACAAACACGGAATACATGACTTCTGCTTCAGGAAATTCAGCTTTACATGTCCGGTCTTGAGTCTGCGACAAAAGCTGCAAAGACAATCGTCTTGTTCCTCACGCAAAGATCTGGTAGGGCCAAAGCAACGAAAAATTCAAACGAAGCTGAGTATCGGGCAATCTTCGACAACCTCGTATCGGATCTCCTTGTTGTCCTTTTCTGGCCAGAATGGCCCGCTGCGAGCCTTCTGTTAGGTATCATATGCAAGTTTATGGTGAGCGTTTTATCATCTCTGTCACAACACCTATATGTATTGTATGTCGCCCAGGTCTCATCACTCGACGATGTGAAGTCATCGAGCCAGACTGATAATAATGCCGCGAAGACCATGGCGTTAGATCATCTAGGCGTTATTGCCGCCCGAATACGTTTGAGCATGCTGAGAGTAAAGCAAGGTGCTGATGGTGATGGGTTTGTTGGCTTGAAACCTCTCGACGAAGTGCTTCCTCCGTTGTTGCGTCCATTTAATGTTCTTACTCTTATGCAGGCCCTGTCTCGTGCCAGCGTTAAGCATTTGGAGCGGCTGGCGACTGCACACCAAGATCTAGCGACACACCTGGCAAAGCGGTCGGCCCAAGATCAGGCTTATGAAGTAAGCGTGCATTAATGTTCGGATTTGACGGTAATTAACCTAGCCCAGAGCGCACGCGAGCTTACTGCAGTAACATGGGGCCAAGAACTCGCTATTGCTCTTAAGCAATGTAATGCTTCCCTTCGCCACTGCGATGATATTGAGGACGACCAACCCTCCCTGCTCCCGTTCGGACGCAAGGTCAAGTCGGGCTTACGTGATGTATGGAAGGAAGCAGCCGCAGACGTCTTCGATATAGGGTATGCGTATTCTTGTGATCAACTATTTATACTCATCAAATACTCATAGATCTCCAGAAGAGGTTGCACGAATTGACCGACTCGCAGAGGAGATAGGCATAGTCCAAGATTTGAGAAATTCTTACCAACCAATTCTCAATGTTACTTTACTTGCTCTCGATGCCCCACCAGTTTTTGTACGCACCAAGGCGTTGCGAGCGTTAGGCCAAATCGTCACGAGTGATCCAACAATCTTGACAGCTGTGCGTCCTTTTTATCTTATTGCCCGCTGGCCCTGTGAATTATTTGTTGATAGGCGAACGTGCGCCGGGGAATTGAGAGTCACCTTCTTGACAGCTCACCCGCAGTTCGCGACGCCGCCGTGGAGCTCATTGGCAAATACGTGATCGAGTCACCCGAAGTGGCGGGCGACTACTATCAAAAGATCGCTGATCGCATTGCTGTACGTCGAGTCACCTTTCCGGTACAAAATATTCTGAGTGTTCGCAGGACACTGGATTGGGCGTTCGCAAGCGTGTGATCAAGCTCTTCCGGGCCTTGTATAGCGTTTCTGACGACATCAAGCGCCGCACTGACATTTGTACGAAGCTTGTGCTGAGGATGTTTGACGAGGATGACACCGTCAAAGACCTTTCAATCAAGACTCTGGAGGAGTTGTGGTTTCTGAACACAGCGTCCCAGCCAGCTCTGCAAAAACTGCGGAACGGTACCCAGGGTTCAGACCAGCACGATAAGACACAGCTATTGAATAAGGTGTCCGTTATCATGGGCGTGGCGGCGAGCTTCAGAGACCGACAATCTCCTCTGGAGGACGTGCTCCATAAGATCATGGCATCTAAGGAGGACGCGGATGCGAGTCAGCTCCACGCGCGTTACAGCGAGATTTGCGAGGCTTTGATCGATGGACTCGTAGATGCGTCTGAACTTCCAGGTTTTGTGCGAAATCCCTCGTTATTCTTTGGTCGCATGCATCATAACGGCTCGATTTAGACGGTTATCAACTGCGTTCGAACTATTTACCTGCTCAATTCCGCATATCCGGCTATTCTCTCCGGCTCTAATGCGTCTACGCTGCTTCCATACCTCAAGAACGCGACGTCGGTAAGCCTTCTCCCAATTATTCATTGTCCGCCTCTTCACCTCTCTTCTAGGCGGAGGAACAGGTGACATCCGACTACCTGCTCAAAATCTTCCGAGTGTCGATCCCACACATGCCCAAGACCGCTGCAAAGTTTGGCAACGAGCTACAGCTGGCGCTGCAGCCCATGATCTTGAAACCATCGACGGCGGGCGGTGTCCAGGTGGGCGATTGAGGTGATTGGTTGATTTGGTAATTCATATCAGAGATCCAGGCATTGCAGGAAACCGTTGCGTGTTTATGTGCAGTTGTCCAACACTTGACACACGACTTTACTCGTCTCGTTGGCCTTTTGAAGTCTTGTAACTGTATGCGTCACCCAACGTTTCATCGTACCATACCATACTCACCCGCTCCCCAGCTCGTCTTCAGTCTGCAGCCCAAAAAAAGCAGATGACCCCTCCTGACTTGCGCACGCTCTCCATTCTGATCTTCATTATTTCACTTCTTGTCGAGCACTGTAACTTTGATCGCTTGAGAACTGAGCAAACTGGTACGTGATCATTGACTAATAGCTATTCATCTACACTGTATCTAATTGGTTCTAGATCTTTCTGCGGACCTTGACACGGTTTCCAAGGTGAGCTCGCGTGTCCTCGCAACTTCGTACTGCTCAAACTTTTCCAAGGGTTCCATCATTGAGCACGTCTATAACAATCTCCTGGGCCTTTACCAAAAGCATTCTGAGCCAGGACTCCGTGGGCGCACGTTGCAATGTCTCGGTAGGGGTTGCGGCTCTTCTTGTCCTGCCTTATTTCTCAGGCGTATCAGGTTTTCTTTTCCGCGCGCAACCTACGTTGATGACATTGGAATCATCTGCAATGATTATGGATGCAACATTCGCGTCCCAGGAGGAGGAGGGTCGTGCACGCTTGCTAAAATCATGCAGGAGTTTCTTGTATCTGAGGCTGCCAAGCATGCTCAGAAGGAAAAGAGCAAGACGAACACGAAAGGCAAGCAAGCCTCAACGGACGTCAACATGGAAGAGCTTGTTGGCAACACTGATGGGTTCGCTGATTCTGGGTAAGCATAATAGCGGGTCTGGAGAGACATGGCACTCACGACCAACTCAGTGTCAGTTCTGCCATTGTGCAACGCTACATGGACCCGATCTTGGATGCAGCACTGTCACAACACCCGCAAACCCAAGGAGCCGCCGTTGACATCCTGAGCTTCACGATCAAGCAGGGCCTGGCACATCCACTTCAGTCATTCCCCGTCATTGTAGCCCTAGAAACAAGCCCAAATACGGCTTTGAGCGCGCGTGCAAGTGCCTTGCACTCTGTGTTACACAGTAAACACGCTTCGCTACTCAATTCTCGGTATATCATCAGCGCACGGGCATCCTTCTCGTACCAAGCCAAGCTCGCACAGGGGTGCGGAGGTTCCGGCGCTGTTGAGGGCGTGCGCGGTGGTACGGCGTTGTTGCATCGCTGGTATGCGCTCGTGCGTGAGAAGCGCGGGCCGAAATTAGACTTTCTCAAGGCCCTGGTGCGCGGGTTCGACGTGGGCACCTCGTTGGCAACTGCGCAGGAAGACATCGACTTTGCGCGATACATGGCAGAAAACTTTGCCGCGTTCGACTACAAGACCCAGGAGGAGGTGCTTTTGGTCGTCAAGAGCCTCACAAACGTACTGTCAACTGCTGGTATGCAGTGCGTCGAGGCGCTATCTCCCAGGAACCTACAGGCGCAGCTGCAGGCACCCATTGCCCTGCAGCTACCGCTAACCCCAGCAAACGACATGGAGACATGTATGCCAAATGTTACGGCTACAACTGACCCAATTGAGCAAGGTAAAACCTTCCTGTGACTCACTCTGGGTGTTTGGCCTTACAAGGATCAACGCAGCGACGACGCCGGCATGGCAGACGCTCGAAAAACTTCCCCTGCTGCGCACTTCCGTCTTGATCGCCTTGATCATGCTTCTCAAAGCTCATCTGAAGAACCTCTACGGTCTCACTGAAGAGTGCGTGTAATATTGCTTGCAATTGCTTGCCTGACGAGGTGGATATAGGAAATGCCTCAAGTGGGTGATAGGAAAGAAGAACGCACTGGGTGACAAGCCTGCGACTCGTCGTACGGGTGTCGCAGGGGCACCATTCACATGGGCACGTCTGCCATTCGCGATGCAGCCACTGCTCACGACAGCTGATATGGCCGCTCAGCGGGATACGGTGCGGCGCATCTCACCCGTGACGAGTGTCTACTCACTATCAGCTATCTCAGTTCTTGGAAATTTGGAATGAGGATGGTGTCACTGCCGAGCCTGAAGACGACTTTGCATGAGAAGAAACCTATACAATACATGTTGGAATCGAATTGTGAGACTCCCGGATCGTCGAGGTGAAAAGTTGTACAATATACCCATAATTGCACTCATCACACAATCCCCTTGTACATTTATTTGTGCATATCATTATACCTCAGACTTTTCCTTGTTGTTGTCCCTGCCATGGTTTGAGTGTGCTAGGCCGGTAGTACTATATATTGTAGTATGGGGAAGCGTTCGTACAGTTCTTGACGATCAATGAGCACCTGTGGTTTATGGAGGACGTGACACACGCAACTCGTGTTAGAGGACACAAGCCTTAGGGCCTGTTCGGATGGCACGGTTTTGAAACCTGCGGTTTGCAAACCCTACGCTTGCCAAACCCAAACCACGGTGGCGCAACAAGTCACACATAGTCACAAATGGTCACTACTAGTCACATCACTGTAAATCCGCAAAATTATATCTCTTGCTGCACAGACATGGCATCGCGTGCTACTCCAGGTGTGCAAAAGACTCGAGAGAAGTGCAAGAAGGTGGTTGCACTTGAAGCTGGGCTTATAGGTGGTGTGATTGCAACGCAGGCCCACCATGATCTCTGCAAGGTCCCCATTCATACATCTATACTCTTTGGGAGCTTCTGGCAGGCCATCCCATTCAGTTTCAGAGGTCCAAGGGGATGGCAAAGCATGTATTTTGGAGGCTGGTCCTGGAACTACAAGTATTCACAGGACTCCGCTCCACCAAGTATGTATCTATGAATGAGCAAGTTGCCATCTTCATGTACATCTGTGTCTTGGGGAACACAAACCGCCAAACACAGGAGGAGTAGAGCATAGAGGACCATTCTGTAAAGACAGTAAATAGGACAAGGGGGAGGGAATGGACGTCGTAGTCGCACGTTGTGTTGAAGCTCGAAAAGTGTGACAAGTGTGTGATGGCTGCCAAAAGCCAAGCAGGTGCCAGCCGAACACGTCCAAGGCCTGGGAATCGAAACGTCAGGTTTGTGTGGTTTGATTTTGGCGGGCCAAGGAAGGTTTCCAAACCGCGCCATCCGAACAGGCCCTTAAGTTCGGAAGATACGACATCTACCCTGCTTGATGGCCCCCGTCGCCACCAGTTTGTCC
This sequence comes from Russula compacta, assembly GCA_022376555.1. Taxonomy (NCBI): domain Eukaryota; kingdom Fungi; phylum Basidiomycota; class Agaricomycetes; order Russulales; family Russulaceae; genus Russula; species Russula compacta. The sequence continues at coordinate 29,548 of WTXH01000183.1, forward strand.
ATGTTGCCTATCATGGGACACTACCGACGGGAAACCATTCGACGCATCAGTGAGATTCTGCGACAGAGAACGCCTCACATTAGGTGACGGATTTGCCTACCCCCCAGCGCACCACCGAGTTGACAGACGGGAGAATCCCCGGCGAAGTATTGCACTTTTCCACGGCAACACATTATTCTAGATTCTGAACTGTTATTAAAACGATGGCACTTTACCGAGCTTCATCTTCGACTTCGGGTGGTCCCTGACTCCTAGTTGTGGCGGCCTGAATAGAGATGACATGGTGGTCATCGCAGACAATATTAGGTTCAGATTCAGGCACCGAATTACCCCAATACAGGAGGCAACGGGCTTCGACGTCAGGCGGGAGGGCGACGTTGCATCCTTCAGTTCACCAATGGAATGACACAATTACCAAGAGCGGGAGCAGGTCCTGGAGGGGAGATTGTGACACACGAGGAAATGTAGGTATGAAGAGGGGTGATCGTGGACGACGTGGAGTCGGAGGAGTCGGAGGAGCAAAACCATCTTCTCGAGGAGTGCGAGTAGGACTTGGAGGTAGACTCGCACTGCATATCAACAGCCTGGATGGGATTAGATGGGCCATCTCTCACAGCAGAGCTAGCGAAATAATAATAAAAGCCTCCAGAAAAGTCATCGTTATCCCCCTAGTGGCAGGTGGTTCATATAAGATGTGCGCTTGGAGGAGCACGAGCGAGGCCAGGAAAAGTATGCCCTTTAGCTTGTGCAAAACATGGCTGGATTACCACGCCGTCATCGCCATGATGAGCTCCCTTCGTCGTCGTGATGATTACTTTGCTTGTCACGGTGTCAATTTTTATTAACTCATCTTCGACTCGGACGAGTACAGCATGCCATTGACACCAGTATGAAAGAAAACACTTTCCACCACCAAGAACACGGGAAATGAATGGGAAGGCAATAGGGAAGGCAGCAACTATGGCGTTACAAAAGGGGGGCCTACGCACGCTTTGGGACACGATATTCCGAAGCACTTCTCTCTTCCACACACAAACTCGCTGCGGTCGGTTATCGGCCACGAAGCGCAGCCATTCGTGAGTACGTGTATAGTCTCGACTATCGCAGCGCTCACCGCAGATTTGGCGATCGCCGTGCCATTAACCTGGACGATGCCTCGTGGAAATGCATGGACGAGTGCACGTGGAAAAGTGTCATTAGGAGCAGCAAGGAGAGAGGTTTGGCGTGGACATCACTGCGTTTGGAGCGGGTTCGGAAGGAGGTGTTATGTGTGCAGACGGGATAGACAATGTAGGAGCAGGAAGGACCCTCTCAGTAAGACGCTGAGAATCCACATAACAGTGGGCGCAGCATAACGTCGCCCGCACAGCTCGTGCATCCTTGTGCGATTCTTTGCCTGCGTCTACGTCTGCGGCCGTTCATACATTCATTCATCGGTCTGGGAGTTGCGGTGTTCATGCAGATCCGTCGCCATTCACAACATCACGACGATGCGAGGACACAACACCGCTCGTGTGGCTAGGCAGTACACAAGTAGCGTGGAAATCAAGTGTTGCATGAGAATCTGCAGGGATTGCAGAGGGGGAGGGCCGTAGGAATTGAAGGAAAAAGGGCTGGCGGTGGCGGCGGCGACAGTGTTACAAGATCACGTGATGGGGGAGGAATTTGCGGGTGATGGTTGCACGAGAGCGTTATTTTTCGAGTGATGTTCATTCACAGCAGCTCTGTAGGCGTTGATGGGCCCGAATTACTAGCTTGAAGGACCGACTATTCCCTAGACGCGTTAGCAAGACTGTGAGCGATTCGGACGTTTTCCAACACCCTGCGCGAGTCTCACTATGTCAGGTTGTGCAAGCAGTGATTTGTCTCAAGTCGCTTATGCTATACTTGATTTTCAGGCTGCTCGGTGCCGGAGGTCATCGATCATCGGTCATCATCGGATTATAACCAAAGAATCTTTAGAGGGTACAAGAGACACCGATAAAGTACCGGATTCAGCCTCGTAGCTCGAAGCAGGCACAACCAAAAACAAAAGCAGCCAAGGAGTGTCTGATGATGCACACAGATCAAGGAAAGTTTTACTTTATTCGGCTGGCTAACTTATCCACGGTAGAAGATATCACTGGCGATTGATCGCCATTGATGGTTGTGATTGCAGCCTGGCCCTCTGATATGGGAATGTGCAGCGTAATCGTAATGCTACGTAACTCAGATCAAATCTATCTTAAGAGTTTGCTTCTATGTTCCCGTTCTGCAAATGCGGTGGCTCGGTGAAGCCCTCGGGTCGGGCAACCTTGCCATCCACGAAGATGATTGGACCTCGTGGAAGCTTGTCAGAGCCGAGAAGTTTGCGCGCAGGTTGGTCGAGGATAGGCTCGTCCTCAAAGGTAAATGGGAGTGTGCCCCCGTATACCTGCGGGAGCGAGTCGGCGTCGATGAACCCCAGGAGAGCTTGGCCAGGATCGGCACCAAGGATGTGGATTTTGTTGCGCGTGCCCTCATCGAACCAGGCCTAAGGGCAAGCCAACGACAGGGGGTGTGTCTCCCTGGCATCGATGAAGAGAACAGGATGGCGTACCTTGATCCAGCTCCAGACAGTTGGAAAGAATGCGGGGGCATTTACGATCGCGATTCTGTGTAGTGTTTCTGGATAGTGTGCGGTAGCGAGTTCAGAAGCTTGCTGGAGGTGGTGGCGGAGAGACCACATCAAGCCAAGGGAGACACCACCAAGGTCAATAATCGAAGTCGTTGCCGTGATGGGCGATGGTGGCCCGGACAGTGGAGGCGGAGATGACGAGGTCGGGGAAGGGCGGGGGAGGGCGGAACAGAAAGGAAGGATGAAGCGGGACATAAACTCCCAGAGGGCGATACTATTTGGAGGAGTGGGGGAAGATCGGTCGGCATTGTGTTGGAGAGATCAGGGGGGACAGGAGACGCACATGCGTTGAAGGCGGCGCTCCTCTGAGACGGCGCTGAGCTCCTTTTGGAGTGGTCCTGTCAAGGATGCGAGACGGAAGATGTACAATGGTATTCCGTTCTGTATTTACATCGCTCGAGAGTGAGAAAGGTACGGTATATATGGATAAGGTATTGCTCCATCGACAAATTGAAAGGCCTCACCTTGTCGCGGTGCCCCGTCCAACGGGGATAGAAGCGCTTTGCCGATTCGAGCTCGTCTGGGTCAAACGTTGCATAGACGTTGAGCACGTCATTCTTGCGCCTCCAGGTTTCTGTGGAGGCAAATTGTTTGTGTGCCTTTGCGGGGTCAAATTTACGAGCACGAAGGAAGCGACTGCATTTAGCGGGTTTGGTCAAAAAACGAGGAGTGCAAGTGGAAGAAGTTAGATGCACAGGAGAGTGGCGTCGTCATGAGAGGCAGGGGTGTCTGGTGAGGGCGGCCTGTAGAGACGGTGAGCCTCGAGAGAGCGTTTCAAGTCGTTGAGGGACTGTGAGTGTGAGTGTGAAGAAGCCATGTCATGTTGTGTCGGTGTCGTGTCTTGTCGCGCCATTGTCGTGTTGTGCCAGCTCACTGCGTGCAAAGCACTGAAAAAACCCGTGAAAAACTCTGGTGGAACTATCTGAAAAACTCTAAAAAAAAAGTTTAAGTTTTTTCTGGGTGCTCATTGCTGCTGATTGCTGGAGGTTGGTCTCTGCCTTAGGCCACAGCTTAATACATGAAGATAAAAATTTGGTCATCCAGACAAAACTTACAGTAATCTTTTTTTCTAGAGTTTTTTTGTGTGAAAAATAATTTAAACACCTATTTTTAAGTTTTCCAGATGAATAAACTCTAAATAATTCCTTAATATTCGACCACAAGACGTGGCACGCCACGGCACGGACCGGTGCCGAGTGGTAAAGACCGAGATGACCGATGTGGGGTGGCATTCACCAAATTGTAATTGACGCCTGCGCATATATCTTGTCCAGCTGGTCCTGGCGCACCATAGCACATAGCATGTCCTTCCTTCCTTTGTCCTTCCCTCTTCTCCCCTCCGTTCTCATCCTCACCTCCGCATTTACCCTCTACCTTTTAAGGCCGCTGTTCTTCATCATCGTCGCTCGTTTCTACTCTCCCCTTCGCCTTCTCCCAACCCCTCCTTCCCCCTCTTTATTCCTCGGAAACTTGGCTCAACTAGCCGACCAGGAGAAGAACGACATCTTCCACACCTGGACTGAGCAGTACGGCCACACCTTCACCTACCGTGGCTTCATCAACGGCCCTCGCTTGTTCACCACCGACCCTCTTGCTCTCTCCTACATCCTCGGACATGCATATGACTTTCCAAAACCTGACTTCATCATCGATGCTCTCGCAGAAATGGGCGCCGGCCCTGATGGTCTCCTCACCGCTCAGGGTGATGTACACAGGCGACAGGTTCGTCTTCCTTCATGGTTAGTGTTGCATATCCAATCTCATGATGACCTCTCCAGCGCCGAATCATGGTATCGTACATCTTTGTTTTGTGATGCCATCTTGTTTCCACTGATATCATGTCTATCATCACAGAATCAAGCTTTTACTCCCTCTCATATCAAATCTATCATCCCTATTTTTCGGGAAAAGGCTGAGCGCGTGTGCATTCCTCGAATTGCCCTCTGATGCCTACTTTAGTTCTCACATTTTCTCCATTAGCTGCATGACATATTCGTACAACTTGTAGACGTGCCATCTCCCAAAAGTGTCACTCATTACGAGGCCGTCTCGCCGTGCTTGGATTCGTCTTCGACCCTTCACCCACCCAGGGAAACTGCGCGCAACAACTCGTCGTCGACACGTCAAAACCCACTGACTACCAAGCCATCCGTAGTTACTGTTGATGTTCTTGCTTGGCTCTGTCGCGCGACTCTCGACGTCATCGGGGAAGCTGGTACGATCTCAAGTAATTCCTGCTTACTCGTGTCCTCATCCTGGTCTCAGGATTCGGCTACTCCTTCCACTCCCTCCCATCGCCGGGAGCTGACCCTCACGGCACTAACAAGTCTGAGAATGAGCTTGCGCGCGCCTTCGCCACCATATTCTCCACCGAGCGCCAGCTTAGCATTTTGAGCATTCTCGTTCTCTGGTTCCCCTTTCTACGGAGATTTGTACATTCCCATTTTTATAAAATGAACATGTCGTCAGAATACTCATGGATGGGCTCCAGCGTACAGTCTCCCGCACTATGCAAGAGGCACAGGCCACAATGCAACGCATTGGAACGCAGCTCATCAATGAACGCAAAGCCACACACTCACAAGCGGTAATTAAATGCGACACCCCAAATTCTCGTGACATTCTCTCTGTCCTTGGTGCGTGATCCCTCTCTGGCGTACTTTCCCAGTGTTCTCTCTTACCGAAAATATCCCTCCTCTAGTCCGTGCCAATGTCGCCACCTCACCGTCTCAAGCCCTCACACACTCTGAGATGCTTTCCCAAATCTCCACTTTTCTCACTGCGGGACACGAAACCACCGCAACTGCGCTCACCTGGACACTTTATGCCCTCGCTTGTGCCCCCGCTGCTCAAACACGATTGCGTGCTGCACTCCGTACCCGTGATGTGAAGGACTTCCACTCTGTGCTCGATTTGCCCCTTCTCGAGCACACTGTGCGTGAGGCCCTCCGCCTACATGCTCCTGTTAGTGGCACGATGCGCGTCTACGCGGGCACCGCATCCGAGTGTATCGTTCCCCTCCAGCACCCTGTATGGGTGAGAGTGCCGATGTGGCGCCGCGTCTCTCGCTGGCTCCGACGCTGCTCCCCCTTCACAAGTGAAAAAGAGGAGAACGACCGATGGAGTTTAGTCAGCAGTATCCATCTCCGCCATGGTGATCTCGTCACCATCCCGATTCAGACCGTCAATCGCGCAGCGGACCTTTGGGGCCCCGACGCTCGGGTTTTCCGGCCAGAGCGATGGGCTGCGCTACCGCCAGCCGTGTGCGCCATCCCGGGCTTGTATGCTCACACCCTTACCTTTCTAAATGGGAATGGTGGCGCTGCAGGCAACCGTTCCTGCATCGGGTATCGTTTCGCGCTCGCGGAGATCAAGGTGTTCCTTGCATGTCTACTACGCGACCTTGAGTTCTCGATCGACGACAGTGTCGTCATAGAAAAGCGTGTCAAGTGTGTCTCCTCCCTGTCGTTTGCCAAGCTGGATTGCTGACCTTCAGGACGATCGCAGTGTTGTGACGCGTCCCGTCGTGGTCTCTGCACCGGAGATGGGTAATCAGATGCCGCTGCGCGTGCGACGCGTACCTCCAGACGAGATCGTGAGGGCCGTCTGACATTGTGTATCCGGCAACAGCAAGGCTTCGTTTTTCTTGCTGGCCTTTTTATGTATTGTATTGTACCATTTCGCCCGCACCACTTGATATGGTGGCCGTTGTGCGGGAAGGCGCCGGACGCCAGAATTGGAATATACGGTGCCCGATAATGTATCTTGCACACTGCCGCCGGGACATTTCTCGATCGTGTCAGGACCATAAATAGTATGGTCATCGGTAAGTACAAGTACTGTTACACCATATATTTGTTTCCGACTCCTTCCGTTCCGTAGATCATCTTCATCTTTGGATGACTGGACGCTCATGGTAAGAAAGCCCGCTGTCTGCTCAACTGAGCTCGTTTTCGGGTTCTAGTAGTGCCGGCGGAAGCTGTGCTATTGACACGCTTTTTAAGCCGCTGAAATGGGGATCGCCGGACAGCCACCAGTGACTGGTTAATCTAAGCCTTCGCGCTACCCTGAGAGGCGGCCTTTCAGGCAAACCGAAAAAAAGGCTCTGAAAGCTAACGGGCTGATGGGGTTGAAACAAGATGAGTCCCGGAGCCTCGATTCTGGCGTACGCCGCGAGCTGTGAATATGTGGATTCCCGGAACCTTGCTCATCTGTCGGCATAGCTTCCTTGATAGAGGCTATTAATTTATAGGGGCTGCGGAGTACCGTGACGTCAAACTTGATAATCTCGTTTCGACTTGACACGGTCAGGAGCAACGGGAAAGTCGTATTGACAGGAACACGCGCTCGATCATGTCCAGTTTTCCTTTTCTATAAGAAAGTAGGCTTCAGACGTCCAGTCCAGTGCGCGTGCCTCGTCAGTGCGGTGGCACAAGGGCCAATATCTCCAAAACAAGGCGGGCGGCGGGGTTACCAGACAGTACTGGAAGGTCCATAAAGAGTATGCAACTACAAAATATAACCTGAGTATGAACAATGTCCTGCCGAGATGCAATGTGCGTCCACTATCCATTCTAGCTAACGGAATGAGTGACCCGCGGGTTATATATTGCTCAGAACGGGACGAATTCTGTGTGGCTCTAAACCTGCATTCGTTCATTGCTGACAGACAGCGTTGGTGTTAGTTGGATAACACCCCTGGATCGAGACGCAGTACTGATCAAAAAAACGAAGCATTGGTCAGTCCAACAGTGTCCAGCGCGTATATCGCGTTGATGCGCACGCACGGGTTGTCCGACGACAAGGTTGTCGCAACCTTGATCCACATTATCGTTATACGCGGCAAAATCGTTCACGCTGATGTTCCACTTGGAAGCCAACCCATCACACGTCTTGTCCGTGGCCGTCGCGTTAAGCGTGCAGGGGGGGGTGTACTGTTTCAGGCATATACTACTGTTGGTTGGGAGGGTGCCGTCGCCTGTCCGCAAAAATCGCTCGTCAGTTCACTCCACGAAGCGCGTAGACATGCCCCTGATAAACCCGCACAGCTTATCCCAGGGTTCATGGACGCTATCTGAGACTGGCTCATTCCGACCCCTTGTGCGATCGAGTTGCATGTGGCACCAGCCCTGGGAACGAGGAGCATGGCATTAGCAAAGGTAGATCGATACGCTGATGGAACCTACGATGTGAGATATTTCTCTGCATGGATCGAGGGCATAGTTAGCTCCCCGGGAGGTCAACTGTTGATGGATACCAAGACGCACCAACGCATTGCGTTTTCGGGCCAGTAGCCAGCACGAGGCTAGTCAGCGAGGAGCACAAAGCGAGAGCAGAGACAAGGGTGGTAGTGGAGATGAAAAACATGGTAGAAGAATGGTTGCTTGGGTGGTGTAGGCTCGCTCAGGATGCTACCTTTATATATCCTGACCCAGGAGAAGAGAGCTTTAATATAATACATGAGTTCAGCCTGCTTACAAGTATGACGGGCACCCCATAGTCACCTAGCTACGCAAGAAGTCGTACGCGTGATGATGTGGCGCGGGATTATCTCCATAAAAATGCGCCAACGATGCGGCGCCACGAATAGAACCTCTTGGTAGGGGGCAAGACGCCTCACCTCTCCGTATGCATAGCATTGCAACAGCGTGACCCGAATGGCATTGCCAGGCAACGCCGGCCCCGAGGAGCATAATTACGTTTGTCGGACGTGGTATGGGGGTGAATGTCTCACCAACAACTGCCCCTTCTCCCTACGCATAGGTACGGATGGTCAACAGGTTAACACCGAGGATTCAGTAGCAAGCTTACGATCTCACTCGCGTAATACCACCTGCCTCTTTGGAAATGCCTACTGATTCTTCAATTTTTGATAGTGTATCGATGCATTGTGTCCTCAACTAACTCCGGTACCATAGGAATATCCGGTTGCACTGCGTTCCAATAGACACGAGAACTGCGCAGCAGATGTATACAATAAGGACGGTAACAGGGTGCAGTGCAGAAATAAAGAAATAGCAGTGAAGTCTTATAATTGAGGCATAAATTTTTCGATTGGGAGGGCCCCGTGCGGTGACAGGAAATCAGCTGCGGACGGCGCAGATCAAAGGTTCCGTCCGAACTAGGAGTATATGGCTGTCCCATTGGCTAGCAAGACTCAGCAGTCGTGACCTGCGAGACTTCCGACAATGCCCAAGACAAGTTCACTATCCAACAACAACACGTGTTTGAGTCATGCCTCGCTGCTAGCATGCACCATTGTACTTGAAACCAGACATTGCAGAATAACAAACGTTTCTCAGGCGCGCAAGCAAAAGTAGTCATTTAGGATCCGAGGCCCGCAGTCGAAGCCAGAAGCAAACACGGAAGGCAATGGTGACACCCCTGATCAAGATACAAGTTACAGAAGAGGTGAATCGGTTGAACGGTTGACCAGACACCGGCCAGCCGCGGGTATCGGAGAGCAACGCAACAAGCGCACATCGTGAGAAGAATTCGGGACTAACCGTCCATACGAGGTGACACTGACCTGTGGCCCATATTGACAAGTTGGTGAAATGTCAGAGGAACAGGTCGGTGGAACTGGATTTGACATTCAGATCTGATTATAATACAGTACAGTATTGTCTGTGGCATCTTTGCTTGGACGGTGGTCACTCGGCGATGTCGGCCAAGCTCAAAAACGCAGCCATCCGTACTTGCAAATGCATGATCTCCTGGATATACCTACCTGCATTTTCCTTTCTCGTGCGTGGAGAAGAGCAAGACAGAAAAGAAGGTCACGTTCGACTTGGGTATCACCCTGACGCCATGAGCGTATGGAGAGCCAAGATTGGGCCAACGGCTCGAGTCTTACAACCCGTCCCACCGTCTCGCCAGACCAACTCGACAATTCTGGCTAATACATGCTGCAGGAACGCCACACCATGCAGGTGACGCCGGAAGCTCTGTTGTCCGGAATCTTGACCTCCGCCTCTGAACTCGTGACACCTTCGCCCATAAATAAATACGGCCATACGGGTAGCCCACCCTTTTCTCTTTTTTAGTCAACAACCAAACATCACCTGTCATCGACCCTAATTCAAGTCTAATCCCTCTATATACCTGGGCTACCCTCCAGTTGAAATATATCAGGACTCTGTAACTGTCCAGGACCTGTTCAACGGCCCGAGATCATCAAAGTTAGCAACACAAGGAGCCATCGATCAGCTCCAAGACGCCTTTTGTAGTTTTCAGAAGCCCTCGGACACACTGATGATAGTCTGGCTCCTACTTCCCGAAAACACTTCCGAAGACAAGTTTCAACCCCTTGATGTAGACGCTTGCTTCTCATTATGGAAGGCTTCTTAAGAACACCCGTTTACAAGGCCGACACCGCAGGGATAATGGATACTGTTGCCTGTAAAGAGACTCCCAAAGTCCTCAAAGTATCTAATGCACATCTTAATGTTCCCCTCACTATCGCGCACGACTATGCTAGCCTTGATCTCCTTGAGCTATACCCCAAAGCTGAGTAGATCAGTTGGGAGGTGCGCGGGGATCCTCGAATTAAGGGTGTGAGAGGTAAGGTACCTGGTGGACTTGGACAAGTTCAAGGTGGACCAGGAAGTGAGGTAATGCCCCTGAAACTCCAGGCCCAATTTCTTATTTGACCAGTCGAAAGAGAATTTCTACCATAGATTTCGCAGCTACAATAACGCTAACCCGAGCCTTACGAACGTCTCCATGGCTCTACTTAACCGAATAAAGGTACCTACATCTACTTCTCATGCAAGACCGCAGCCTCACGTCGCCTCCGCGGACTCTTCTTTTACGCCAAATTCTCGGAACGTCTCCAGCGCATGCCAGGCCTTTCCCGACGTGATTGCCTCTAGTGCTAGCCCCACGCCATGCTTGAAGTTGTCCGCACGGCCTGCCACGACAAGCAACGCAGCTGCATTGATGAGCACAAAGTCTAGGATAGGCGTGAGATGCGCGGGAATATTATCTCCCGACGTGAGCAGCGCCTTGAATGCCGCCGCATTCTCCGCCGGCGTCGCGCTTTTAACATCGCTGAGTGGGTGCGCGGGCAGTCCAAAGTCAGCAGGAGACAGCGTTCGCTCGCGTACGCCGCCATCGTCGAGCAGCTCCCACACGTGCGTGTCGCCCGCGCAGGAAATCTCGTCCAAGTTCTCGGCCCCGCATACGACATAGGCACGCTTCACGCCCGCGGCCTTGAGCGCCGCAACGAAGGACGGTGCGAGGGCGGGCTCTGCGACGCCGAGGACCATCCCACGAGGCCGCGACGGGTTGATCAGTGGGCCGAGGACGTTCAAGAGCGTGCGGAAGGGCAGCGCGCGCCTCGCTGGAGCGAGGGCGGCGAGTGCTGGGTGGTAGTGTGGTGCGAAAATAAAGAAGAAAGGGACGTTGGGGATGGAAGGGGGAGCTGTGGTCCGGGGTGGTACAAAGACGCATCCGAGGGCCCGCAAGAGGTCTGCTGACCCGGAGGTCGAGGTCGCCGCTCGACTCCCATGCTACCCACGGCTAGATTAGGATAAGGGCAGAGCAGGGAGACGATCATATCTTCACCTTAAGCACACGAGCACCTGCCCCAGCCGCAACGATGGCGGCGGTGGTGCTGACGTTGAAAGTGTCGTGCCCATCCCCGCCTGTGCCGACGATATCGACAATAAAATCCTTGTCTGCATCGGATACAACTGCAGGAATGGAGCGTGAATAGAGGAACGCGGCTGCTCCGATAACGATTTCCTCTCGTAGCTCAACGCGGGCGACGGCGAGTCCCGTTAGGAACGCGCCGATCTGCTCTGGAAGAGCGGCTCCTGGGGTGATGACATGGTCGAGGGCGAGTTGTATGTCTGTTGTCCCAAAGTCTTGTGGGGACTTGATGAGCTTGAGTAAGACGGGCTTGAAAGTGGTCGGACTGAGGTCTGTCATTGTCCGCAGAAGAAAATTGATTGATTGCAGACGAGTTCGTGTGATTCAACTCGAGAGAGCGTTTCCCATGATTTTAGATTAGATCATGTCAACTTGATAAGCTGATAATCACCAACCCTCAGCGTGCCGTGTAAAATTGCATCTGATCTATCTGAGGATACATTCGCAATGGGTCAGTAAATAAAGAATCTGCCACTGCGACTTACCTACTCGTTTGCAGATCGAAATCTACTCGACGGCCGCCTGTTGTTTGCGATTCCAAAGAAAGGCGCGTCGGCGTTTTGGTTTTGGCGCCGCGCCTTCGCGCTGACTGCCAACTCACACAGGTCGTCTTCATGAAAGATGTCTAGAGCTCCTGGCCGGTGCGTGATCCACGTCGGCGTGGTCGTCCTATTGCCCAACTCAACTTGACCAAGGTGCGGACATCTTGTTCAACCGTCCGAACCGACTCGACGTCTGCCTAGTGCAGAATCACCACATGGCACTGTACGTCCCCCCCCCCCCCCCCCTCCTCTCTTATACACATACACGTACGTCACACTCATTTTTGTATCATCCAGCGTTTTCCTCCCCGCGGCCGATATACCCTCTTTCGTCGGCAAGGGCAACATCGACCTGGGCATAACCGGCCACGACGTGATCCTCGAAGCGGAAATGGAGTCCTTCGTGAGCGAGACGCTGCGGCTCGGCTTTGGCAAGTGCGCGCTGCAGGTGCAGGTGCCTACAGCGGGGCCCGTGCAGAGCGTCGACGCGCTCGCGGGCAAGCGCGTCGTCACCTCCTTCGAGGTGCTCGCCGGCCGCTTCTTCGCGGACGTCGACGAGCGCGTCGGGCTCGTGGGCGATGCGCGCACGTCCATTGAATACGTCGGCGGAAGCGTCGAAGCGGCCTGTGCGCTCGGCCTCGCAGACGGCATCGGTACGTACTTCTCCTCCACTTCCTTCTCTAAACAAAATAAACTCAATTCTTCTCCCGCCGCCCCCGCCCCCCCCCCCCCCCCTCTCCTCCCCTCTGGGATCTCGCAGTTGACCTCGTAGGTACGTAGATAAAATCCCAATTCTTTTTTTTTCCTCCCCATAACTCACCCTCTTTCCCAACGCGCGCACGCACGCACGCACGCATACAGAGTCGGGCGAGACGATGCGCGCAGCAGGCCTCCATCCCATCGCGACGCTCCTGCACTCCGAAGCGGTTCTGATCCGCTCCACGTCGCCGTCCTCCAAACACTCGGAGCACTCGGCGCTGATCGACAAGATCACGGGACGAATCGCGGGCGTGATCGCGGCGCGCAAGTACATCGTGTGCCAGTACAACGTCCGGCGCGAGAGGCTGTCCGCCGCGACGGCCGTCACGCCCGGCCGACGCGCGCCGACGATCTCGCCGCTCGAGGACACCGACTGGGTCGCGGTCAGCGCGATGGTGGAGAGGTCCAAGATGGCGGACGTGATGGACCGGCTGGTGAGCGTCGGCGCGGAAGATATTCTCATCTTCAACCTCGATAACTCGCGGGTGTAACGAAAACAAAAACGGGGCACCAGCCCTCTCTCCGCTGTTTGAGAAAAATGTTGGGTTGATAAAAATAGATGGCCAATACAGCCCTTGCATTTGTGCAGAATGAGTATGTACGACATGGGGGTATCTGTAAACAAATATAACGAGTACATCGAAAAAGAAGTGACGGTGGACGACGACATCCTAACCCCCCAAAGCTACTTGGAGACAGTGGTCATGTATGATACATATACAACGCGCGCGTGAAGAGTCCGCATTAATCCGCCCTTGAAGCAAGAAGAAAAGACTGAGCTGCGGGATAGAGAAAACTTACACTTGCAGAGACAAATGGAATTGGGACAGATCGGAGGGAGATAAATAGATAAAAGAAAAGGGAGAAAGACTAAATCGCAAAACATCAAGAGCGTTCAAACACTCTCAAGCACGTTCGACACTGCGGCTTCGCACATGGGCTACCACAGTCTTCAACACAAAGCCGCCGTCAGCGTGCGGCGTTGAGAGCGCGACAGACAACGCGGGCGATACGCCCACGCTCGCGCGGGCTCTCGAGGGGACCGCCCAGGGCGTCGAATGGCGCGCAGGCTGGCTGCCTGCGCGCTTCGGGTGCACCGGTCTCAGCCCGAGCCCGAGCCCCAGCGGAGGCTGCACACCTGGGCTTCCGAAGATCCCCATCCTGCCGCGCGTCTCCGCGCTCGAGGGTGACATCGGTGCGACGCTCGGACTAGTCGAGCGTGCAAGGCCCAACGACGACCTCCTCCCACCGAAGCCGTCCTTAATCGCATGACGCCCGCGTGTGAGCTCGAGCGACGGGCGCGGGAGCGTCCCGGGGAGAGCGAGCTCTGGCGGGCCAACGGAGGGCATCTCAATCTCCGACCACGCGTTGGTGAACGGGGAGAACGGTCCCGTCCCGGTGCTTCGGCTCCGTGACGATGTGGAGCGTGCAAAACTGCGGCGGGGTAGCTCGGCATCATCTTCAAGCTCTGGCATCGCGTCGTCACAGGGCGCACGGGACCTCGAGCGCGAGGCTGGCCCTTGAGCGCGCGCACGCGTCTCGTGGACGATTCTCTCAAGCTCACTTTCTGCATGTCCAGAACACATCAAATCGTCAGTGTCGGAGTCCCAACCGACAGACCAACTGACATCATCAACGGCTGCTATGGTCCAGCGTTGAGTTGTTGATGCCTCTAGACACCCGCGTAGAACAAGTTCAGCGCCGCGGCCGATAATTTTGGGCATTTCAAAGGCACCTAAAGTGAGAGGATGTTCGTCAACGATCTGATATTTCGGCAAGGACCGGGAGGGCGGAGAGTACCGTGCAGAATTTTCATTGTCAGCCTCGGCTCGAACGAATCCACAAAGGGGAGACCACCAGTAAGTAATGCATACAAAATGACGCCGAGGGCCCAGATGTCCTGCGCGGGATGAGGACGATAAGGGTTCTCGGCATCGGGTGTGTGTAGGAGCTCCGGTGCGGCATAAGGGAGTGAGCCCGGGGGGAACTCGTACACGGCATGCGAGTGAGCGGCATTGGGGTGAGCTTGAGTAGAGACGGGAGTTGACACTCGGCGACGGGGACGGTTGTGGTGGTGAAGTGAGAGGCGAGTGGCCTTGAGAGATCCACGGCCACGAAGTAAAGAGGATTGTCGGAGGGATCTGAAGGAATCAACAGCCGATCCTTGATCCGATCCCTGATAATCGCGGACTGGGTGCAGGACTGTGGCCTGATGAGGCCCGTCCTCGAACTGCTCCTGCTCCTGCTCCTGCTCCTGATCGCCGATGCCGCGGGTCATGCCAAAGTCGCTGATGCGACAAACACCCATCTCGTCAACAAGAACGTTTTCAAGTTTCAAGTCGGCGTGAACGAGCGCCATTTGCTCGTGAAGGTATCGAACGCCACGAACGACCTGGCGGAACAAGGTACCGGCGTCATCATGTGGCAGAGCGGGACGGCCGTCACGCTTGAGGATGTCATAAAGGGTACCGGCAGGACAGAAGAGCATGAAGAAAAAGTCGGCGTAAGGGGTGTGGGCGGAGTGGAAGAGAGGGAGGACATGCTCGTGGGAGAGAGTTTTCCATAGGGAAGCCTCATTTTCTAGGCGGCCGCGGGCTTGTGTGGGGTTGGCCTGTGAGGTTAGGTCGGAACGACGTACGATTTTGACAGCGACGGAACCGCCGGAAGGCGAGAAGGCTCGTCGGATGGTAGAGAAGCCGCCATAGCCGATGATGGTACCGAGCTTGAAACCGTCCACGTCCTCGCCCTCATCGTCGGGTAAAGGGGCAGCAGAGACAGAGGTGTTGAAAGCGGACAGGAACATGGCGGCAGGGGACATGGAGATGCTGCCCTGGTCGAGGGTGGGAAAGATGGGGGACAAGGGGGGCAGGCCATCATACGTGGAGTTTTCTGGGGCGGAGGAGGATAGGATCATATGGCCTCTGTCATCAGCTAGAAGTTGCTGGGAGACTTTGTGGTCGATTTCAGAGAGATGGAGAGAAGAAGAATGATGGGTGGGATTATTGTTATAAGGGTCCTCCCTTTTCCCAGCGCCAGCGCCAGTGGCAGCGAAAAGACTGGGAAGGGGAGGACGAGAGCGAGTGCCAGAGTTTTGTTGAGAGAGGTTGAGAAAGGCGTTGTAAGATTGGCACATGAACGGGCAGTGTTGGTGGTGACGGAGAGAGAGAGAGAGAGCGAGAGCGGGCGTCGTTGGCTTCGGTTCGGACAGAGGCGGTGCGGCCGACGGGATCCTTTTGAGCGCTCCCTTTGGCTTGGCCTTGCCTCGGATCTTCCGGCAGAGTTGACTCACAAACTTTATCGTTCTCTCTCCTCTCTTCCAATTCTTCCAGAAGTGCAGAACCAGAACAGAACGAACGGCGCCACGTCATGAGATCAAAAGCCGGGATTTCGCACTCTCAGTCCACGGCAGCTGTCGTCACCGCCTATTTCCCCAGACTTCTTCTCTGCACCGAGCGGTGAGCACCCTCTTCTCTCCTTCATACTCGGTACTGTACGCGAAGCGAGGTACCGGACGCTGTGGCCCTGCCTGGAGTGGTCCACTCCACCGCTTCCTCCATACGTAATTTCATGCCCTTCCGTCTTCCGGAATGCTCTCAACCCCCGTTCCAGATGTCACCAGATCACCTGTGATACGCCCTGCGTGCACCCCTCGCCTGCCCTTCGCCTGCCAGAGATGACCTAGGCCCCGCCCTGTTCCAGGCAGTATTCTATTCATAGTTGTAACCCCGCCAGAGAGGTACGCCAATCACATGAACCTCACTCCGGACTATACAATCAAAGGCACTAATGTACCCAATCCGTGGGCTGATTTGCGCACACCGGTTATGGATTTCAGTACAACTTTAACCCTCTTACAGGGAAAGTGCACATACCCATCCTTGCCTCCTAGTTGTCCACGACCACATTTGACAACGCGACATCAAACTCGTGACGTGGCCTAAAGAACAGTGCAGATGCCCCCTCCCTCAAGCAAAAGAGAACGAACGGGTCAGCGCGTTCCCCAAATAAACATCGAACGGCGATATTTTACCAACTTGCTGTCGGAGGATCTCTTCCTGCGGATTGATGCCGTATCATTCTCGCTCGCTGTGCAGCACGGGCCGATAGATGGCCATCCTCTCCGTTGCTCCCAGTTGAAGTTCAAGTGGAATCCGAGGGCATCATGATGTGGCATCATCTGGAACACCATCACCTCTGGTACCATTGTGGCAATGTACAACTAGTCGCACTTGAGCAACATTTTTAAAAGTACTACCACAACGGAAACTACACCAAAGGGGAGCACAGAACAAGTATCACTCGCAGATGAAGAGAACTCGAGTACATCAATGCGGTACAGAGCATCACGTGCGAGTAGCTGACTAACAGAAGACACAGAG
The DNA here is from genome assembly GCA_022376555.1 of Russula compacta. Classification (NCBI taxonomy): domain Eukaryota; kingdom Fungi; phylum Basidiomycota; class Agaricomycetes; order Russulales; family Russulaceae; genus Russula; species Russula compacta. The sequence continues at coordinate 46,539 of WTXH01000183.1, forward strand.
TCGGATCAACCTCCAACTTGGCTGTCTTGTGTACTGAGAATCTAATACTGCCGAAGACCCAGCTCAATTGATTTTCACAGGCCGGGGGATCTGACATGAGGCGCATCACGTGCCGGCCAAGACATCAGGCGGCCACACTGACAGCCCCTCTCTCCTCGTTGTTGTCCCGCTTGAGCTCAGCTTTCGAGTGTCCGAGCATCGTGGCCATCGCCATCGCGGCGCAACTGTCAAGACATAAATGGAACCGCACAATCTTTCCCAAGAGTGCCACCGAAACCGAACAAGCCGCGGATATGCGTCTCAGAGGCTACTGCCAAAAGGAGACAATCAGCGACGAACCTCCGAAATTACCCACCCATAGACCACTTGCCCCATCCGCCCTCCGTTGGGGGAATTGGTCAGCAACTCCGCACTCTGTCACGTTCCCCAATGGTTGACCAAGAGGCCATACATAAAACAAAGCGATACAATGAGATGAATCTCAAAACTTCTTTCAGCGTTCATTCCCTTCCTTTCGACGCAGAACACAGATCATGATTCCACCCGACCTCCGGCCCAGAGCATTGCAGCAGCCGTGTTTTTTCTCGGATTCGAGCGAGTGCCGCGTGCGGTCCAATGTTTCGCTTATATTGGTACTGCTGACGCCCGGCCAATTTAAATGAAACGGATCGACGCGAGCCCCAATCCCACTTGGCGACGCAGACCGCGTGACACCCTTGCTCAGCTCTCGCCGTGCCACTTGCCCATTTCTGTATCTGTACGTACCCAACGATCACCGCACCTGTAGGACCATATGACGAGGCAATTTGTGGGCTCCATCCGGAACGGACATTGCTGGACTTCCAAGCTCCCTGCATGGCGCAGTCAGGGGTTTAAGCGTGACCTGGTCCGCCCGTGAAGCCGTTTAAATATGGATCTCGCACCTCACAATGACTCATCGAAAGACGAAGACAAGGAAGGAAGCGAGGGAAAACCTCGTTGCGCCAGCGGGAAGGAGCGAGCAGTTTCGACTACCATGTTGTCGGCAACGAGCGCGGATGCTATGCTGGCCAAGTGTATGGGTCGCAGCGTAAAAGCTTTCCTGGCTACCTGTACAAGTATAGTGCTCGCTTCCCAAATAAACAAGCCTTTGTCTCTCAAATCTTTATGCGCGGTATAAATGCTTGCTTTCTGGCAAATCATGGCTACTTGTTGCTCACAAGACCCACACACAGGTAAAGAACCGTCTATCCATCAAGTGTAGATGAATGCCGATGTCGTGTACTGGTAAATCCCGAGAGAGAGGTGAGGAGAGAGGAGATGGAATGGGCCCGAAGACATCCGGGTTTACCGCCACACACAAGTCCTTAGACTGGCAGCAAACATCCGACGTTTCCTCGGTAGATAAAGGAGGCTATACAAATGTGGCGGCGGGCAGGCAGGTGACACGACATTCGCGTGCCCCTTGCTTCCACTTCCCTTCTGCCTCGATGAGGTAGGGCTCGTGTGTGATATTCTGACCCGGGATGCTCAAATCCGTTGGGGCGCAGTCGCCCATCCACCCATCCATTCATTTCATCTCCTGCGAATCCGCTTCTGGGGTGACCAAGACACAAATTGTGTAAACGATCGCGGAAACATTACAGGAACGAAGCCGAGCAACGAGCAACGGAGAGAACACGGGAACCCCTTCTCCCTCCTTTCTTTCCTCTCTTCTTTTTCGCGACGTAACGAGAAATGGAGCAGAATGGCGTGTAAAACGTCAAGGATGCGTGTGGCCCCGTTGGTCCCGTGAGCACGGCTTTCTCAGGCGAAGCACGGTCGGGAGCCGGTGGCTCATCACCTGGTCCTAGCTCGATGGACATGGAATGGTGGTTGCGTCTAGAGGGTGCTTCCTCCTTCCTGCCTTTTTCGCGTCCAAGATGGGCTTCCTGGGTATTCATCACTTGATCGTTTCAATGCGGGGCTATTAACTGACAGCTGTTTACGACAAACGTGCAAATTTTCAGTCGGAGCTCAGAAGCTGTAGCGGGGCATCTGCGACTTGCGCTGTCTAATCCGAGAAAGCTGACTGAGGGGACCTGATGTTCACCATACGCGCTAACGTGACCTTTTGAATCGGATCAGATGGGGGGCCCAGTATTGAATCACGCCACGAACTGTATTCTCAACCCCCTCGGGGCCTTTCCATGCTTCCGTCGTGCAACAACGCTTACGTATCGCCATCGGTTTTGATGTGGGAATGCACAAGCGCAAATCAGAACTGGGTGTAGGCAAAGTATAGCATGCTCCGATCTCACCTTGCAGCCCAACCTGGCTGTCCCCGACGAGGTGGTCGAACACATACACACACGCGCACACCTACGTAACCTGCATCGGCGTTCTCGTAAAGATATGGGAGGGGTAGCATGCTGCTGCAACTCGCTGCCATAAGACCCCGTGCAAAGTACGCCGAGTACGTCCATCCTTCTTCTTCAAGGCCAAGCTAAGCTCAAACTTTTTCCCGGGGGGGGCCCGCACGGAAGGTGCTTCCCCCCCCCCCCCCCCTCTTCTCATCACATGAAATTTTTTGGCTTGGCTGGGCTAGTTGCTTTGTCGTAGGTCGCTGCGCAGACTCGGCTCAAAAGATCAGGACATCAAGGAAGGGCATCCCCCAAATCTAACTCAATCCCTCGTACTCCGAGACTGCGATCGTCGATTGACTTTTTCTTTTTGAAGTCCGAGCGCAGTGTGTAGGTGTAAAAACCTCGAAAAGTTGTGGTGGAGTCTTAGTGGCAGTGCCTAGTCCAGTCCCTAACCCGTGCGCGTTATGTGCCAGACAGACAATTACCGTACTGTAACTGTAGTTGCGCGTAAAATAAATAAATTCCGCTTTGTACGATTACGTACAACTGGTACAATACCCGTGCCCTCCCAGTCATGATCGTTGATCTCGGAGAATCACCACATCATTGCTACTCTTGCTACTTGCTGCTGCCAACTATGATAGTCATTTAGGTCCGCGCCGCGCCGAGGACGTAGACGTACTGTACTAAAACCCGAGAAAGAAAAGAAGGAATGTACCATGTGCACGAATCGAATCACAACGTGCACGCAATGTGCGACCGATAAATCGCTTCCTTCCTCCCTTCCTCTTTCGTATCGCAATTTCAACACCTTGATAAAAATATGCCTAGGCAGCGTCCGTGAACGACCTGTCAAAGGATGTGGTGTTGTTGGCCATTTTGGCATAGCATTGACCGCTCCACAAAAGTAAGACGTCAAACTCGTGTAAAGGCCACGTGTTTTGCCATTGGGATCCACCCCTCACTTCTCTGTTACCAAGAAGAGAGAGCAAGAAGTGGGACAGTTACATTCCTAGCCAGCCTACTATATCGCCCGATGGTCTCATACAGTAACGTACTCCAAGACTAATGCACCGCGGCTAGACCAGCACGCAAAAGGGGAAAGGGTAAATTAATAAACAGAATGCTAAGGGCAAGTGAAGAAAAAAAATTTTGCTGCTGTGAACGAGGCGCATCGCTGCGGATGTAAGGCCACCGAGTGGCAGTGCGTGCTTGTAAAGGAGATAAGCCCAAGGCAATAAACGAACGTGTTTCTCCGACCGATCGGCGATGGTGGGGAGAGAGGGTAAAAGTCCCTAAGGGAGAAACGAAAAGAAATGCAATGTGTGTGTAAATGCGGTTTTGGCAAATGTCTGCTTCGTGTCCGTGATCGGTGATGATTGCTGCTCTGCTGCGCCATCTACCTGACTCTCCTCCAGCCCGCGCTGCGGCCACCCCTTGCTGCTAAACCACCCGCACCACAGGTACACTAAATAAGGAGTGCACTGCCAAGCATCGCACCGACGGTAGCCACGGCCACGACGTTCCACCAGTGAGTGGGCGCTGCGATATTGGTGTTTGCGCGTTTCAGGATGGTGGTCGGCGATTGTGAGGCATTGGTTAGTCTTTGGTTGGGATACATGTTTGGCATTGCAGAGAGCAGCCGCATCGGGGGCTCGGGCGAGCCATCAAATGCGAACATGTGTAACTTGGGCCCATCTGTTGGGTCCGTGAAAATCTGCCACGACTGGTAAAGCTCCGTATCGTTGTAATCCTCTACAAAGTCAGATCTTGCGGCGCAGGGATCCTGGATTTGCTGGTAACCGTCACCGACGGGGGTGAAAAGTATAGACCCATTCGATGCGAGTTGGAAAGTACCATGGGACCAGTTAAGGACAATGGTGGGACAATTTGGGTATGAACCTGCAGGCGAGAGGGAAGGGATTGAGTGTTGGACAAAAGATACAGGGGTGAAGGATGAACCGTGGAGGCGTACCATTGCTGTACATACGGAATCGTAAAACTTCGAACCACATGGTGGCTTCATTGCTGTGAAACGGTAGTCAAAATCTTTCGACGCTCAAAAAAGCCGAGTTGAATTTTAGACGCACAACGTGAAAGATTGACCAGTATTCGTAGGGTAAGAGAAAGTTTTGTTATTGGGGTTGGCGTAGGTCTGCTCCATTTATCAACGAGGGCATAGCAACCTGGCGAAAACACCCACAGTGCCCGTTGTCACATTCATGGAACCTGAGGACCATGTTCCCTCGATTGGGGTGGTATTATGCGCGACGTCATATACAATCTGCTGTGCAAAGGCAGAGGCGGACGCGGAGACAAGGAAAACGAGAGATCTGAGGAGCATAGAGGACGAGGGGTATAGAGGGAGGGCACTTGTTTAGCAGGTGGGGTTGAGAAAAGGAAGGAAAGGGCTCGAAACTGGAAGGGGGTGCGAGAGACGGACTGGAGGAGGAGGATGGGGTAGGAAGGGGGGGGACAAAGAGAGGGTGTGGGCAGAACGCGAGACTCGTTGAATTTGTTCCTGTTTTGGGTTCCCTTGGCAAACTGAGCGTTGGAGCTTGGAGACCGGAGCGGAGCAGCGGCAGCGGCCGTTTCGTCTCAGTTTTCACACAGCGGGTGGGAATTTCTTTATAATAATCAAACTGAATCGCCCATTAACAAGCTGAGCACGAGCGAGGGAGCATAGTCCATCTCATCTCGTAAAAAAAACCGTATTATACAGACTTAATCTTTCTTCAAATCTCGTTTCAGTACAAACACCCTCTCCCCATCCGCCGCGGAAGGAAGCTCCTCTGGTAGTAGATTTGTTACCGTGTCCGGTAACGTCCGTCCTTTCGCCAGAACGATGTACATTTCCAATCCATCGCCAACCTGGTGTTTTGGGTCACGATCATCGATGCAGTCGGCTACGGGAATAGGAAATAGAAAAGAAGCATACCTCGATATGGCGCTCCGTCGCGCTGGTGAACGAGTCGATCACGATAGAAAGCACGTCGGGTAATGGCAAATGCGCGGGGTGCGAAAGGCCCTGTGCGGCTGTCTGGTTCTTGAAGTAGATCTAATCAAGAAAGCCAGGGTTAACGAGAAGCGCGGAGAATCGTCGGGGAGAGGTCGGGAGAGACGGGGGCGAGGATGTAATATCGCGATGTGTAGGGAAGCACCACTCACCTGATTGTCGAGGAACGGCTGCACGAGAGATTGCGCGGCTCCCGCCGCACGACACGACTCGCGCTCGTATGAACCCACTGGATCAAATGAGTAAACGGCGCCAGTACCTGTTTATTAATAGTATAAGTGAGTGCTGGCTCGGCATGGGCAAAGAAAAGGATTAAGCTCACCGTCTTCTTCAATACCACCGAGGATGTTGTAAACATAGTAAGGGAAGAAGCGCTGGGCGTACAGCATCGTTTGAATTAGACGCGCGATTGAGCGGAGAGGCATATCCTTTGCGTGATTGTGTCGGTACCACTGGCAAGAGCAAGGGATGGAACACGGGGATCAACAAAGGGACGCGATAGTATGTTATCAAACCGAGTGTACCTCGAGTCGTTGTTTGACCTTTTTTACGAACATATTTCCATCTGCTGCAAAGCCGTTCACAGCGAGTACAGCGCGGTCGGTCCTGGGGGGGTGCGTCAGCGGCATGTCCAACAGGGGCGAGAGAGGGAGGGGTCAGTCAAGAAATTTAGACCGACAGTCGGAATACTTTTGAAGCATAGCGGGTCTGAATGCTGTAACCCTCGCTTTGGCGGGTGTCGCCAGCGATGACAGTAAAGTCTGCACCTGCGATGGCGAGGATGGTGCCGCCGTTTTCAGTATATGGGTTGAAGTGCCTTTGTTGCGGGATTGAGATAGCGGACATGTCCGGCATGGAGAAGGGAAGAAGAGGGGAGAAGCAAGAGGAAACGGTGGTAATAGCGAGCGGAGGACAAGAGAGGGAGAGTGATGATATACTACTTGTCTAGCACACCACGGAGGACGCGCGTCATATTATCAACTCGCTCACTTTAGGCTGCCCTCGTCGGACTTTGAACCCAGACACGCGATCGCCGACGACTCCCCGTACGGCACGGCCTCGTACCGGCTTATCTTATCTCCCTCGACCCGGCCTTTGGCCCTCCTTCCTGCCTTGCTTCACTTGACGCTCCCCTTGACCATCCTTCTCCTCCTCACACGACCTCCTCGCCTATGCCATCTCGCCTCAGCCACCCACTCTGCCTCATCCCCACTTTGCCTCTTTCACCGTTTTGTCCCCGTCATTTATTTAGCAAATAACTGAGCCCGATCACTACTTTGACGTCTGAGACAGGCGGCCCAAGCTACTCGGTTCATGTCCGTACACCTTCTGTCAAATCCCAAATACGACCCAGCTATCCTCTTAAAGCTTTACCCCATATTTCTGAGCTCGAAGAAATGGTGCACAGATCGAGAGATACTGCCTCTTCGGAATACACTCTACTGTATTCTCACAAGATTCTCTTGCACCACAACAGGTCCCTGTCACCGACATGGTTCGTCCCATGGTCAAGTGCCGTGCATTCAGAGGGAGGGTAATCTATTAGCCATGTTCGATCATGATTTCAGACGGGGTCACGATCACAACTTTGCTGTAATCGACCACCTTAAGCCCGGTGACCTAGAGAACAGACTATGGGCGTAACCTCTGCCCTCGAGATGGTGCCGCATGACCACCTTCCGGCGGAATATCTCATCTCCAACTCACTTCCTTATTCATCCAAGGCTCTAGCCCCGCGTTCTCTTGGCGGGGAAATACGCCGCCACCGCTACGCGGCAAACCGTGCGGATCTCTCTTCCCCACTAGAGCATCACTTGGGAGGTGTTCATTTTTCTCTCTCCTTCATCTTCCATCGATCCCACTGCCGGCAGCTGTCTGTCTGCGACATAGCAGGGACCAATCTCTCGGCATGTGATTCACTTTACCTGCGCTACAGTACCAAAAAGGATACAATTTAGAGTCAGCCCAGAGAACTGCCCAGCCTTCGCCCCGACACGACACGTATCGGTCACTCTAATGGCCCCCGTAACGTACGTCGTCTCCCTTCTCCCCCTAACTCGCTTTCCCCACCCTTCCCGTCGCCCCATGTAAATGAGATCCGCCCGAGTCTACCCTTCTACCCTCTCACCCCCGTTTCCATTCCTTTGCACCCATTGCAGTCAAGCGCCCAGATCGTGGCTATCTCGGCTAAGAACAAGAACGACCATCGGAAGTCTACAAGTTGAGGAATCCACACCCTTTTTCCGGGTAAGTCCGAAAGTTAGGTCCAGTCCCCTTTTTTCTGCCATTGACACTGCTTGCCTATTACTACTATGTTGTAGCTCGGATTTTGACAAACGGCGAGGTCCTTGAAGGGTGGATTGCTATAAATATTAGCGTGGAATGCCAACTCACGGTTCTCAGATTTCCCTGTCGCGTCCATCTACAGTAACCCTGAGTTTTCAATTAGCCAATTGACCATTGTAATCGGGCATATATTCCCGGACCTATCAAAAAGGGCTAGTGTCACTGCTTACTGTGCAACCAATCAGCAACTGGGGTAAAGAAGAGAAGTTCTCCCATGCAATACAGTACAGTACAGTTTAGAGCCTCCGTATTGTCCTCGCTTGGTGAGCTACAATTCCAACCACGCTTGTGCGTTTCGCACAGAACAAACTTTGACGGACCTTTTTTCTCGGGCCCCAGACGAATTGAGTTGTTCGTGCTCGAGTGCTCGATTGGAGTGCTGTAATTATTATTTCACTCACTTGCGTTCTACGCGAGAGAGAGCGCAGTCCGAGGTGCAATGATATATACTAATTGCAGTGACAGCCTATCTCAGCCGGCGCCAGCAATAAACGCACAGCTCAACTCGACTCGCCCGGGTTTCGCCCGGGTTCCTCTCGCCAGGCGGCCTCGTTCACCCGTCCTCATTCGGCATCTTTACTGTAACTGCTTACTAGGACCTGCTCCGAGTCCGTTTCCCCGTAGCTTCTCCGAGTTTTCGCCCGCTCCCCTCTTCCGGTCTTTGTACTGTAGACATAACATTTTGCCTCCGAAGCTCCACCAAGGAACGACAACCGTCGCAATGGGCAGAAAAAAAAGGTGAAGGAAAATTTTGCAGAAGTATCGCGTAATGTTTTGAACCTCCCACCCCACTACATTTGATTGCATCAATGGATCAGTGAAGGTAAACGATTCAATTGATCAAACACCCTGCCATCAACGACGACGATGTAAGCCAAATGCCAACAGGAAATATAAAAATAACTCTTCAAATTCCTCCATCTTGGGGGTACGTACATCATTACGTACGTACAAACACAAATAAACCAACGACCACCGCACTACAGTACTGTACACGCGCATGACACGGTATAATCCTATCGCTCAGAGTAATTTCAAACCATTTGAGGATCCGCTGCGCCAACAGGCGCGAACCGCGCAATCACGTCCTGCGGCAGGCAGCTCTTGGCGCCCTTACGCCCATACACGTTCAGGCTGCCGCGCTCGCACACGAGACTGAAGCTGCCCGCGGGGCCAGAACCGCGCGCGATCGCGAGCTCCTGCACGTCCTTCAGCACGTGCGCGAGCCGCACCATTTGCGCCGCAAGACGGCGCCGCTGCACTGTGAGATCTGGCGCCAGCCCGCCACCTACTTCTCCTACACCAACACCAAGACCAGCACCAGCACCGGCAGTAGCACCAGCGCCACCAATGCCGTCGATCTCCCACTGGCGCAGCTCCGTGAACGTGCCGCGCTCGTGCACGCCAAGACGCAACCCGGGCGTCTGCGAGAGCGCGAGCTGCGGATAGATCTCGTTCCAGTCTAGCTGGTTGACGTAGTATATCGAGCGCGAGGCAATCTCGAGCAGCGCATCTTGGGGGACTTGGCTGCCCGCGTTGACGATGTCGATAGACGACGACGGCGAAGACGGACGCGAAGAAGCATCCGTTTGGAGGTTTAAGCTCTCGAGGGCGTCTGCCAGCTCGTCGAGGGCCGGCGCAGGCTTCTTCTCTTCGGGGCATTTCGTGGTAGATGTTCCAGCTTTTGTTGGCGCGGCGTCCGCAGGTAAGCACGCGTCGACCTCAAAGCGGACAATCATCTTTATATCCAACATATCCTGTTATCCCCCCCCCCAAAAAAAAAAAAGGTGAGCACATTCCTTCCTCACATGCATACAATAGGAAACGCACGTATGTGATGGCCCGATAGTGGCCGGAGATCGGACATCCCGGCGCCGCGCGCGTCATCGCGGCCTCAAAGGCGAACCCATAGCTCCGCCCAGTGAGCGGCTCGCGCTCGCGGCCCTCCCACCGGCTCAGCACGAGGGTCTTGGTGCCGACGAGATCGACGTCGATCCGAAAGTCGCGCACCTCCTTGCCCTCCGACGGGTTGAGCCAGCGCAGGAGCTTGCGCAGGCCGTTGCGGTCCGTGACGACGTCTACGGCCGGCCAGTCGACCGGCGCCTCCTTGCCGTGGATCGCGTCTGCAGAGGCGAAGAGGGGCAGCATCGGGTAATCGGACATGCGGGCTTTGTTCTGGTCCACGAAATTGGAGCCGTCGTCGGGCTCCAAGGTGAACGGGACATCGCGCCCGGTCCACACAGCCGGCGAACCTGCGTAAAATCCGAGTTGGTTCTCGTAGGCAATTTCAAGAGGGGGGTGCAACTCGTACCTGGGACTACAATCGTCGGCTTCTCCTTGTCGACCCAATTGTACGACGTGACATATTGCACATTTTCGATCGGGATATCTTCGGGTACCGAGGAGTGCCCAGGATGGGTGATCGTTTCGATGATCCTGGATGTATCCAGGCCCGGCTTTAAGTCGGCCTCCGGAGGAAAGTTGTGAGTTGTGCCGCCTCCTCTTCCCCCACGGAAATTATAGCGGCCGCCGCGCTGAAAATAGTGGATGTTGCCAAGGTCGGGCCTGAGAGACCTGCCACGCGAGAAGCTCGAGGAGTTTCCACGAAATGAGGTAGCGTGAGACATGGGTAAACTTGTGAAACTTCGGAACAATCAGTAGTTTACTCTACGGAGATTCAGACGTCGGATGGATGCAAGGCCATTTATATGGCCGGTATAGGGTGTGGCATCGACGGGGAGGGGTGAAGAGAGAGATGCGCAGTTGTATGCGCGCACTGCGCCTCGAGAAGGCGTAGTAGCTGCGGCCGCAGGAGAACGGAGGAACGAGGTGTGGTGGTGCCCTAGCGATCGTGGACAGAAAAGTAACACACAATTCACTTTGGAATTGTCAGTGTTCGACATCTCTGCAGAAGCGCATCATCTCGAGAAGATGGCCGGGCCATGGGTCGATGGACCTGCGCAGGATGAGTGAGGAAACGTATGGACGTCCACGCGATATCCACCTACCTCTCGGACGCGAAGTGAATGAAAACAGCGTCTTGCCACGCGATCTCGAGCCAAGACCAGAACCATTTTTCGGTTCTGCAGGAGGAACGGAAAGGAAGGAAAGTGATGCTTGCGCGCAGCAGGTTCATGGCATTTGACTTGCTTTCTGATTAGCCATGAGAACAGGGCATGTCTCCCTCACATTGGCAAATGAACGGCGAACACGAGTGATGGGCGATAGGCCGTACTGCGCTTGCTGCGGTGCGTACTGTATAGACTGCTGGTCACTACATGCGTACTATAGCTGCGAATGGACAGCTGAACGCAATACGACACCATACGGCACAGTAGCCTAGATGTAGAAGAAGGATAGGTACCTGAGTGACGTTTACCAATACTCGCTCTGGATTATGGTGATTGCTGCAGCGTATTCCCAGATCGGGTTGAACGAGTCTAGACCTCAGATTGAGGGTCGAGAAAGAAAGGGGAGGGCCAGACGGGTTCTTTGACGGATCTCGAGGGGGCTTTTCTGGTCTAAGCATGTCTTTATCATATATAGCTTAAGCTTCAACCCCTCGACGACACGGCCTCCAAGCAATGTGCTGTACCACCTCCGTTCGACCAATGGGTGGAGAAGAGCGCCACTCACGCCAGCTCGTCATGTACAGTCTGATTAGCTTATGGTAACCTCTAGATTTGAAGGGCTGTGACCTAACCATACAATATTATGATGTTCTCCGTGTGCTGGCTGCCTGAGTACCTTACGTTGGAGTTGAGTATACACGACTTCGTATCACCGCTCAGACAATCATACAGTTGACTCATCTCACACTGTGGACAGCCCAGGGTTCCGGAGAACAAGGGCACTGACTTTCTTGAGACAATTATAGCCCCTTGGCCAGGCCGAACGCCTTAACCGTCCACGAATGGGGTACCCCCTGGGTTGTGGGCAGTTGACTGCATATTCGCCGCACTGAGATCTCACCGCGCAGCGCTCTTGTTGTCGTCATATCTGATAAGTCTTCAGAGATTCCGATAAGGATGCCTCGAACAGTCCTTACCCCCAGAAGTAGACATACAGGAGCCCGCACCGGGCTCTAGATAACATCGAATGGGCGTGCAAATAAATCTACACAGGAGGACGACGGCATCTGGTCAAGCCACGATAGCGCTTGGCAGGGCGTTGGCCTCGTCGATGTTCATGTCTGTACCCTGTTCCTTATCGCGCGTGGCCCGCCTGGCTGCAGACTTGGCTTGGAGTTCTTCAATATCTTTGGTCAGACGTTCCTGCGAGACGCGTCAACACCTTTCCCACGACGGACGAGTATAGAATGGGGCAACGCGTACTACGCGATTTTCCAACTCGGCGTTGTCGAAAACGGAATATGGCGCTGGCGGTTTTGGTGGGTGTTTGTCCCCTACGGTGTGCAATGCGTGAGCACGAGCCGGGGGCCCGGAACTCTGAGATTTGAGCAGATAACAACTGACCGAAGGCCGCGTGTGTAAAGACCTCATTCATGAACTCGTGGTTCCGCTTGTAGCGCGTCAGCGCCAGGGTCCGAGTTGATATATGATCGAGCTCGTCCGCCGAGTCTTCTTCGTCATGCCGTTGCGGGAGCTGCGGTTGCCTCTGGATGGAATGCCAATCAGAACAAATGAATCGCGCGGAAATCTTGCAGCGACGCGACGCACCTGCACGGGGTTCATGCTGCCACTGCGCTCGCGCTGGCTACGACGCTCAAGCGCTTCCATCTCACGATTTTGCTGGGCAAGCATCGCCTGTGCGTCTGCCCGCCCGCTCACACCCACACCCACACCCACTGGCATGCCCCCGACGGGACCTGCATGGGGTACGCGCTGCCCTTGCCTCTCGCCAATGACGAAGATGGCTGGCTCGTTGTGCTGGCGCAGCGGGTACTGTCGAACTGGCTGCGCCTGCAGAGCAGGTGGCACGGCTGACGAATGCAACGTGAGTGGGGGCCCCGGCATGAACGAAATGGGGATATGGAAGAAAAAGGGAAAAAAGACCAACGTATCGACTGCCCGCGCGAATAGTGAACGAGGACGAGGAATGGGTGACCCCCCTTGAGAAGACGGTACCGCCTGCGGACGCGCGAAGCGACCATCTCCCCTGAGAGTGGTATAAAGCCGTGCCGTGCATCGAAGACTTCGAGTTCCTATCGGTAGAACATGTGGGTGCGAGACGCAAACTCGGACGGTGGCACCAGTCACGTACGCGTCCGCCTGGAAGGGGGATAGTATAGCGAAGCTCGTGCTCCATATAACGGATACCATCTAGTGGAAAGTTGACGCCACCTGGGATAAAGAGGAGATAGATCTGGCCATCTGCGGCGCATCAGAAGGGTGCGCGTTGCGCCGGGGCTGAGAAGAGGAGGCACCTGGCGGTTTGTCAATGTAACTTGGTTGAAACGCAATCTGAGTGGCGAGGGTGACGGCACGTCCAAGCATCTGAACAGCAACATCATGAGTGAGGCTTGCATGTGGCGGCAGTTTTCTGGAAAACGGAGACAGAGTCCCTCGGCCTGGAGACTGCTTGACATATTGTCAGTGTGGAAGAGGAACACAAGCTCGATGATTATGTAATTCATCAGGCGGCGAATGTTCCCAAAGAACACGTCTCGAACGACCAACTCACTATGCAATGATGTATTGGTCGGGCACTCTGTCCTCTATAAGGTCATCAGGGACTCCCTCGCCGTGCTCAAAACCCCCCACCAACTATCACACCGTGTGGACATCGTATGGACGTCTCCACACGAAAGACTTTATTCCAGCTCTTGCCAAATGAGCTGGTGGCTAAGATCCTAGCTATGCTCGACTATCGAGACCTTGCCTCTTGCATGCAAGTGCGTACTCTGTCTTCTTTTGCAATGGCTCCCGCAGCTCATGCCGCTCGCGCTCTGGCATTTGCAGGTGTGCAAACGTATGCTCGATCTGGTTAGCAGTTCCTCTTTACTCCAATATCACCTCGAATTGGGAAGATCATATATGGAGGACGGACCTCTGTGCAGAATGTCAATTTCTGAGCGTAGAGAAAGGCTGCAGGCCTACATCGACGCCTGGAGGAACGTTCGGTGGTCCTCCTGCGTCCACTTGTTTGACATGCATCCTCAGACATTCGCCATGGGCGTCGCTCCGGGTGGGATTCTTTCCTTTATCTTGAGAGGGGAAGGGAAGATCAAATTTGTTCAGCTTCCCTCCAACATACGAGGAATCCCTATGAAACAATGGGAGCATTCTTTTCCTTTTCCGCCCTCTCTCTTTGCTCTCGATCCCTCCGAGGATATTCTCGTCGTATTGCAGCACGTCGAGTAAGTATGCTTAATCTCTTATCGTAAACAGCTTCGGCTCACACTTACTGGCCCTTTGTAGATGGCACTTTCACTTCTTATCTCTCAGAAGCGGAGGACCACATCCCCTGGCCGCTATATTTCGTCTCTCAGACCCTCCTCACCTCTTTCGCGATACATTGCTTTTGCAGCTCGTTGTGGCTCGGAACTATGTCGCTGTTCTAATTCCAAAGTATCAAGTAAGGGTTTGTGATTGGAAGACCGGTCAAACCGTACTCGTACGTCTGGGTGCCTCCACGTGACACGAAGGCTGGTACTGATTCTTACCCAGTGTATCACCTCCCCGGGTGTTCGAAGCGTAGCAATCCTTCCAGAGAATCGGATACTACTCGCGTCTACTCATGCAAGCGATCTCGCTCGACGTGCAGTCCCCGAGGGTGGAGCAGATGACCCAGTTCTGGCGGTGTACAACCTGGATCAGGTGCAGGTGCCTCCCTCGGGGCGTAAGCGGGTTAAACTAAGACGCGCTCCCGCTGCCGTCTTTGCGCTCGAACTTGGGCGTCACATCATTCCGGGTGAAATGCTCTTGCATTATCGCCTCAATATCCACTCTTATTCCCCCGACGTTGCCGTTCCGTTCTTCGGCTCACATGCGGACCAACTAGTCGCCCTCCAGACAAGTAGCTATCTTACGCAATCAGATTCTACAGGCTTCAGAGTTGCACTGCGCCACATTCTTCTTATTCCCATCGCCAAACTACTACATCACGTCAGTACTACCGAGAGCAGGCGGACTCGCTACATCCAGTGGAATGACTGGGGAGCCACGGAGAGCTGCAGGCTTCCTGACCCACGGTTCTCAGACCTCTTCCGCAGTGCGCTTTCGGGCTCACGGTTCATCCCTTTCCCCGAGTCGCATAACTTTATAAATGTATGGGACTTCAGCTGTGCCCGCGCTCGCACTGCTCAACTCCAGACACGTGTCCTGGAATCTGTCCCGTGCGTCCAAAGGGAGGTGGCACTCCCAATTGAGATTACGGGAAGAGTTACCGCGGCCATAAGTGAGGATGTGATCGTGATTTGCGAGGCGAGTATCGTCGCCCTATCTTGTGATTTATTTACGCTTACCGTGTCGTTTTTAGTCTCGTACCTCCGAGGAGAGGGTGTATCTTCTTGTTTTCTAGATTTTCTTTGCTAGTGCAAAGTAGGTCGGTTTGAAGCGTGCCACTCGGTCGGTAAACATCTCGTTGTCTCCGTGGTACAGTGGCTTGCCATAGGCAGGCGATTTGACAAAAATCGATGCTATCATCCCGGAGTCGTACAGCCGTCCGTCTTGGATTACCTTTTTGTTGACCTGGTCTTGTGCCGAAGGCTATGAAATTGCGGAGTATCCCTAATGGGGTTCATTGTGGATGCCCAGACGCTTCGGCACCCTGGGAAATGTGTCGATATCGGTGACCGGATCGCCTATTGTTAGACACCAGGTCCAAGTACTGTGCTCGATGTGCCCTCCGGGGTTGAACTCGACGCTCGTGGGAATCAAACAAACGCCGCACGTCGCTTGCTTTTGGTCACGGCATTGGCGCGCGATTTTGACCTCACATTCTTCCATCGACGAGAAGACGAAAAATGTGTGAAATGGGGTATGCGCAAGCTCTTTTGTCCCTGGCTCATGATGAATCACGATCCGGCCGTCCTCACAGTATCATGGATGGGGTTGATTCATGGCATAGATCACTGGATGCAAGCTTACCAGCCACGCGGTTCGATCACATGATCACTGGCTTATTTGTTGACCGCCTTTCTGGGAGGAGGGACCATGCTGCCCTGACTTCTTTAATTAATGCACTTCCGTTTTCTCGTCACCATCAGGGCGCTCTCCCAAGCTGTCTTCTCTTCCGTGTTGTTGCGTACGTCTTCTGTTGGCAACGTCTCCGTTTCTTCCTCATGGGGGAGATCTACCGATGGGCGCAGCCCTGCTGTCAGGTAGAGTGAAGATCGGCTCCAGCTGCGTGGTTGTGGATTTCATTCGTGCCTTCGTCACTTCGACCACATGACAAGGGCCGGAAGGGGTTCCCGTGACTGTACTTCTGCGGAGAACTTAGCTAGAAATGCTCCTCTAACCAATCTGGAACCCTCTCATTACGACAATCGCGTCCCCTGCTGAGTCGTCCCTACTGAGCCATACGATAAGGACGAATACAATAAACACAATAAACAGGTCGCTAAGTGATAGTGCGTCCTCTGCGCGTGGAGGCGGCCGAAAACGACGTCAGAGCCCTGATCGAGACGGGATGGATGACGTGGACCGGAGGGAATCACCACTTCCGTGCGTAATCTCTCTCGTCGTCTGTCCAGCTCCGGATGGTGTACTAAGCGGCCTTCTCAGGCCGGTTTGTACTTTGGTAATCTTTGCCAGTGAGAGCTTTCCAGACCTGATCCAAGAGTATGCATACTGCGTGCAGGAGAGTGTGGCGCTACAGTACTAGTGCAGAGCTCGACGCTACCTGAAGCCTGTGGTTCGTCGGCTGTGATCCCTTCCGGGACTTTCGCACGGCGCCCCCCGTCGTCAGGGCCAGTGCCTACCTGCCCATGAACTTGGTCTTTGGCTGACTGCCGCACTTGCCGTGATGATCATCCAGAAGTGGGTCTGCGACTACATTGTGGGATCCAACCCTCCCCCCCCCCCAAACGCGCACGCACCCCGCAATTTCTCAATGAGGGTGTCAAGAACTAGTACATACCGACGAGGTTCTTGCGCCCATCCACATCTCTTTCTTCTGGTTCTCTCTAAGCCAATCCTGGGACTCGCGGACGAGTTCTTCTCCACCAACACTGTCACGGCCACTACCATACTACCAGAACCACCTACCCCGCATATTCTGCCTCTACTGGGGCATCCGCGGACAGACGAACAGACATCATGGCACTAGCGGAGTACGGGGACGTGACAGCACCAACATGACAGGAGACCGTGTACAATTTGCCATGGACGAGGACGACAGTTGCAAGAGAAGCGGGATGCGCGGCCCATTCACTGGGTCATCGGTTGGTTTACAGAGGAAAGTGAATTAAACCCATTCGTCCTGCGCATCCCCTGCTTGTCCAGTTCCAAATGGGGGAAGGTCTGGGAGACCGTCACGGAAGATGAAGCTATTGTCGCGGCGCCCGTGCTGCGCCCAAGCGGGGTAGTGGAATTCGCGATGGTACCTCGGTCCTTTTACTTCCTTCGCTCGCCTTTTTCGTCGGCTCCCACGCTCTCGCACCGTTAGGACACGATCCCGGACCTGAGCGATTGACCCACGTCCTTGTAAAGGGTGTTCACGGACCCCGGCGTTTTGCCCACCGGAGAAGCGTGACACGAGCGTGTGCGCGAACCCCCCATGAGCACCTCCCTGTCATCTTTCATACCTTCCATCTCCATCTCCATCGACGACGAGCGGGAGTAGTTCGCAGAGCTCAAGGTCATTTCGCAGCGCTAGGCCCGTCTCGATGGCGCGGAGATGATCCGCTGTCATCCCCTCCGGCTTTGACGCATCCTTCGCGGTGCTCTGGGCACGTATGTCAATCATCATAGCTGTGCGCAAGGTACTGAACACGCCAGTAGTGGGCAACACTGCGGTGCGTCGTCACTTGTCTCGCAGAGATTTCCGCGGGGACGATGGCGGGGACGAGGACGTGGCGGCCAAGACGGCTGGGATCATGGGTAGGAATTGGGGGATATCCTGTATAACTGCCTAGTCTGCGAAGGCTCAACTTTGGTGCCTACAGACTTGCACGAGGGTAAAGCTTATCGTGCCCGCCGTTCCCAGTAGCATGGTTCGTTACATTAACCTCAATCGCCCACTTTTCTTCGGTACTTTCAGGAGCATCACGTTCGATCGGAAGGAGCATCTGGACGCGCAAAGTCGTTGACGAGTTTACACTTTCGTAGGGATGAGCTCCCCGAAAAAAAAGAGCGTCTCACGTCGCAGAGGCAATGTTGCTTGTTGAAGAGTACCGCCGCCTTACAAAATCGCACAGGATACCCGGCGAGCCACCTCTCCACTCAAGCCATCCAAACCCCTAGTATGACATCACGGTGCCGCCCGAACTGACACATCCTCAGTTTTGCCACTTGACAGGAACTTGTTGTGTGATGTCCCTACGCCCACGGCGCCGTCGGCCTGCAGCCTGCCACGTTCGCCTAAGCTACCAAAGACTTTTTTCCCCCAATATTGCATCGACCAGGTTCGCGCGGTCGGAACCGCTTAAGGAAAGCTTCTGACATGTAGTAGCGGAGCCTTTCTCGAGTAATTTCGGGTTCTCGTTGGCCTAATACAGTAGTGCGCGGGGCTGGGCCTTATGCACGACTCAATTACGGAGAAAAAAAATCTGGACACACCCGGAATTGAACCGGGCACCCCCCGCATGCTAAGCGGATGTGATAAACCAACTACACCATGTGCCCTTCCTATATAGTGATACTTTTGGGTTTATGACAGTGTTATATGTGCTACCGACAGTTCCACCGTGCACCCTGACCACCAGTTTCACCTCCAACTGTCATCTTCATACGTCTGTGATTGTGTGTTCCGCTTCCATAGTCAGAATAATGTCGGATCACAACAAACCCCTCATTGGCTCTGTTTATGAGCGGAAACTTGGCCCTTCAACGTCTGCTCCTTCCGCACCAAAAACAATCATGTCAAAGACGGGTTTCCCTATGGCACAGCATAGATCAAAGAGTGTCTTTGCCCGGAACCGAGAGGCCCAGCAGCAGCCCAATGCGCTTTCATCACGAACTGCGGTTCCGCCTGTTGTACAACCGGCGTCGAAAATGCAAGAGGTATTGCCATCGGAAGAACCTGATACAGATGCCTGGCGCGTGCAAATCAGCCAGGAGAATGAGAGACGCGTGGCTGCGATGACAGAGGAGGAGAGAGAGCAAGAACGGAGAGAGATCGAGGAAAAATTTGGAAAGAATATCGGGGAAGTGCTGAAAAGAGTGCGAATGGCTCGGGAGGCAAATGAAAAACAGAAAGTGGCCGTTGCTTCATTGGAAGGAGACCCTGGGTCACTCCCGTTTGGCACCAATGGCGGGACTACTATGCCTTCCGCGCCTCCAGGTTCGTATCAAGTCAAGGTGTTATATTCGAAGATCTGACACCCCGAAAGCAGTGCGCATCCTACCGACTAGTACGCTGACCCACCCTCTGTTTCTATTGCATATATGCTTAGCTAGCTTTCAACTTCAGGCGAACCGCCATTGGGACCACCTTCCCCTTCCCCGATTCTCTCCAGCTCTAGCACACGGCCCTCCACCCCAGTGCGCGCGAATCGCAAACTCCGCTTCGCAGACGTCACTCCAAGCGATGTTTATGTCTACGAATCTGCTCCTCCATCACCGCGAAGAAAACCGCTAGCACTCCCCCTCCATCAAAGGATGACCTTGCAGTGTCTCTTGGTAATTGGAAAGGCCCCACCTCCGACTATATCAAGTCAGCCGACTCTTTTGATCCACATTTAAAGGTTGAAGAACCCAACAAGGTCCCTTCGATCACTCCGTCATCCATCGCCTCCGACGCACCTCCAGAGGGTACGCCTGAAGACATTAGGCGCCGTTTTTTCCCCTCGCTTCCTTCTGGCGATCCATCCCTCTCGTGGATTGAGTACACGCCGTTGCCTGATCCCTCTGCCCCCTCTCTTCGCTTCGACCTCCACGGCGCACCAATACCTACCGAATTGTCTGCCACCTTGCCAACACACCTAGGACTTCATCACCATGCAGAAGGCGCGCGGGCTGGTTATACGCTTGACGATGTTTTCCTACTTACACGCTCGACTGTCCCTGCGCAACGCGTTATTATGCTCGGTATTCTTGCAGGTATCGTGCGAAGACTAGTCAGCATGCGGCGGGGCATGTCAAGCGACACAAAGGAAATGGAAGAGTTGCGTGGAAAGGAAGAAGAAATCAGGAAGAGGGCTGTCGCTGCTGGTACATCAGCAATGACTGAGAGAGGCAGCCTTGGCTCGAGAGCGGTGGAGGTACTATGGGAGGCTCTCGTCGGGTGGGACGAAGAGTTGATGAGTGTCGACGGCGCAGAGCTACAGGATGACCCTCCAGGTGAGAAGCCTCTGGATCAGGAAGGCGAGAATGCTTCAGAGGGCGATGCTATATCGTCTCTTCGATTGCAGTTCTTCCTCCCTCAAATAACGACAATCTTCGACGCAGCGGACCTTCCGCAGTCCTCACTTGTGCAACTTTTAGCCATACTCCAACGTCTTGCAATGCATAGCAATGCCACTGCGGATGAAATCACAAATACACCGTCGCTGATTGCTAACGTGCTTCGTGTGTTCATTATAACGCCTATTCCCCCGCGGAGAACTCGCGGCTGCCTATTCCAGCCGCCATTCACTTCTTGATCACGCTCGCCTCGGCTTCCCGGGTATCGGCGTCCAGACTCCTCGACCCTACCGATGCACTGCTACGTTTCCTTACGTCAACTCCAGTCTCATCACCTTATCCACTTCCGCTCGCTACAAACCTCCTGACGCAAACATTGCGCTTATACACAACGTTCGCTCGTTATGGTCTGTATTCCCATATTGCGACAACCGCGGCAGAACCTCTTGCTCGCCTCTCTTCGTATATTCTCGCGCCCGAGTCCGACTCGCGTCCGTTGTTAATCGCCTACGTTTCACTGTTGGCTGCTTGGACAACTTGCGCCTCTGATCCCCATCAAACAACGCCGCCTCACGACATACTTTGGAGTCAAGTGTGTGGTTGGGGTTGGATAACAGATCTTGTCACAGTCGCGCACAAGCTCTCGAAAGACCCTTCGGACTGGGGTACATGGGCGGCATTGTGGAATGCGGAGGCTGCGTGGCTTGAGGGCGCACGGCATAACGGTGTGCGTGGTGGTGCTGGTGAGAGGGGAACCTCGCTAGTGCGGTTGAAACCCATATTTGATGGTGGGGTAGAGAAGGAGGTGGTCCTAGGTGCAATCTCATCGCTGAAGCGCATGCTAGACGAGATACCTATGGGCTATGATGCTAGTAGAGGACTGGCGTTCTATCGTGAGGCAGCAGAATCCGCGTTGGTTCTCAGTGCTACAACTCGTCTCTGGCTGGCCTGCCTCCCCCTTGATTATGAACCGCTCCCTGAGCCACCCTTCCAGCTCCCATTCTCCCTCCTTGGCATGTTAGCGATCCTTACCGTGACTCATCCACTTCTCTCCAAACCGTTCAACATTCCACCACATTCACGGCCTTTCCTGCGTCCCTTGGTCTTATTTATTACAAACTACGTGTGGCTCTCACGTCGCCTCCCCAATACGACGCGTGGTCTCTGGCTCGCCCAACTCAGCATCGCTATGATGCGATTCCTTCCGGGTGATGAGGACGCTGCGCATGCCATGCTTGACGCGATCGTCAACTTGGTTGATGAGCGGTATCTCCTTGACTCCGGCTGGAGTGTCCCGTCCGAACTATGGTCCCGTGGCGGGCTCCGTATACTCATGCCTTTCTTCATCTACTACCTCGTGCCACGCGTGGATGATGCCAAAGGACAGGGCGAAGGGGCTCTGCGCGTGCGTGTGTCGCCGCTCTTTCCTACGTCTCATTCCCTCAAACTCGTAACAACGCAACGTCTCCCGTCCATCACCAGATTTGAATTCCTGTTTGCGCGCGACTGGCTACTTCTCCCCTTGGATCATCTCTTACATTCTGGCACATCCCCCGTGTGGCAGCATCTGCCTGCAGACTGGGATGCAAGCGAGACGGACATAGTTCGCGCCACGCTCCTACTCACGCGCGTAGTGCGCGAGGCATTGCTTGCGAATGGGGCAGGAACACTTGCAATGACCCGTGCGGAGGTTACTTTCAGCTGCATGAAGGTCTTCATGCTCGAACATGGACAGGCCCAAGGCGCCCCGTCCGCAAGCGGCGAAAGCCGTGAAGAAGTATTCCGTGACAACGTAGTCGGCGAACTCATGGAGGCTCTTCTTCTCCCTTTGACACTCAGTGCGTCTCCGAACGGCCTCTCCGCATTTGCCGCGCCGAACGAGGAGGATAACCTCGAGCAGGCCGCTGCTCGGTTTCTTGGCACCGGAACGCCCTTCTTCCAGTTCTACACGGATTTCGTCACACTATACGACGCCATCTCCTTCGGACACCAGCTCTTTTCTGCCCTGTTGCTCCCACCCCTCGCACAGCATTACGCGCCTGATTATCGTAAATTGTTGTATGATGATACTGTACACGCCCTCGGCACGGTGCGCACGCCGGTCGAGCGTGTCATCGCCGAAGCTGCCGGAGCGTTCTTGTGGCCTGCAGAACGGGTACCACAGGTCGTGGGTGCAAACCTGAGCCTTCTCGTGGGCCGCCGCGCACGTGTACCAATCGAGGGCTTCGTACGCTGGATGGCGGTGCATCATGTTGCGGCGAATGTATGGCCGGACCTGCGCGAGGACACCTCTAGCCCTGTCGCTGATGAACGCGGACGCAAAATGCTTGAAGCCCTGGTAAATCAAGGGGAGAATCAGGTCGTTCGCGAGGTCACTCTGTACTGGCAACAGCGGGAGGGCCGCGTTGTCTTGCCACCTGTCTGCTTTGATCTAAAGCCGTTGAGGCGAAGGAATCGGCTGGCCTGGATCAAAAACTGGGCAAAGGGCGATCTACTAGAGCGAGCGGAGGAGTTGTTGGAAGTCGAGGAGTAGGTATCAGTAGTAGTTGACTACAACTACTTATGTACTCAGTAATATATATCTCGGCTGTATCGATCTAATCCTCCAGAGGGACGGTATTACCATAGCCAATACTGACACCTTTCCTGGTGCGCTCTATGAACACCCCCGAATATATCAATGCCTCGCACGAACCCTCTTGTATACCAAAATGTGCAACATCGGCCTGCTCCGCAGGTGTCTCAGATGGGTCGATCAGAGGGAGCTACTCGAATAAGTTGTAGATCTTTAACAAATCCAGAAGCTAGGACGGACCTTAAGCACACCGAAGTGGAAATCCCCCTGCCCTTTTGGCCCCTTGGCGGCACTCGAGTTCTCCTGGACCGTTGTTACAGCTTGGAGAGGGAGCGCATCCAGGGAGTAGAAGACTTTGAGAGTGAGGTTGTTCCAGTCGATGACAACAGCAAAGTTGTGCCACGTAGCCTGCAAGAACGGTGTGTGGAACAGTACAGTGCCATCATGCGCACGAATGCGAAGCACATGCGAGGCAGGACTCGATAGCGTCGTGTTGAATGGGGTCCCTAAAAAAAACGGCAGCATGTGCCACACACGCACCGTCCCGTCAGTCCGTTTCCTTTTGCGACCTTCCAATAACCCGCTCATACCAATCTGGAGGTCGAAGATATGCGAACCGTCACTTGGCTCGATCCACACTGTCTGATATTCATGTGTATAATTCAGCGGCCGTGTTGCATCTGTTTGTACCGAGAAGTGGAATGCTGTGATGCCACTATCAACCTCCGCATCGAACGCGGCGCGGTCTCCGTTCTCGGATGGCTGCGCGATGAGTTCGCTGCGGCGGAAGCCCAGCTGCGGCGTGCCGCTTCCTGGAGTAAAAACGGACGAGTTCTCAATGATGACGCGGATTGACTGCTCTGGAACGAGCCATATGGGCGTCGGCTGAAGGCTGTAGCCGAGAAATTGGAAGTACTACAGAAGGAGTAAGAAAAGTTCAGTTGGACCGCGGGCGGTGACGTTGTGCGAATGGGACTTACGTGAGTGGCATTCTGTGTCCCTTTCACGACGCTGTGATCCCCTGGTTCAGGCATTGGACCGGATGGTGGGATTGGACGACCAACCTCAAGTATGGACCGAAAGATTCGTCAACGTCGATCTCTGTGTAGTTGTACGGTGCACGTCCGTCCCAGAGAAGAGAAGTTGCACAGGCGAGGGCCCCTACTAAGTGAAGAGCAAAGATGGTGGCCGAAAATAACATCTCTCCTCATTGCTCTGTAACGCAATTCTTCGAGCCCTTTTATCCGATAGCATGAGGGGAACCGAGGGTATAGAGGTCTCCATTTGGCACAAGACTCATTTGTCGAAGTCGCGATCCCTCACTTAACTCTAAGGTTTGCAACATCATTCGCCGGCACTGGTGAGGCGCTCGATGGCGAGTGTGGCTCACTGCAGCTTCCCAAGAACCTGAATCCATGTTGGCATGGGAATACGCGAGCATCGGTATGAAGGTGATGACTTTTGGAGTCCTCTGACTCAGCCTTGCACCTACCGTAACAACTGATCCAGCTAAGAACCATGTGCGTGAGTTTGAGTTCAGCGCGTGTTCACACAAGAACATCGTATATCCACCTGCCAAAAGTAATGTTATGAGTACCTCGTTTAGATATGAGTATATGAGTAGTTACGGCGTAGCAAATTCTTTCAATATTTATAATGTTCTTTTGGCGGGAATTCCACGTTGCCGCATGGACTGATCTAACTGGAGCGAGCACTTCAATCCTCAAGGCCCCAAGATCCGAGGCTTCCGCGCGTTATCAGGTTGTTCCGCGGTCAAGTTCGACAACAAACGCCTTTCCATGGCAATTGCGGCGGTCTCCCCATGACCACTCAGACTCGGAGTATGGTGATGCCGGAGCCTGGTGATTACCTGTCCTGTGAGCTTGGTCGCGGTATATGATTTATCATGGGCGCTGGCAGCGTCGTGGTGGCGGTGAGATCTGTTGACTGCCACCATCTTCCTTTCGGCTGGGATTAATAGTAGCACTGACCGGCGCCGGCCCGGGCACCACTACTGCTGCACCTCAATTGTGGACCACTCAATTGTGGACCATAGATACGAGTCATACACTCGCTGATGCAAATCTTAGGATTAAGTGAGGAACTACGGATGTGCATGTGCATTGTCTGTAGGACAACAATGTACTCAGTGTCGTGCATATGGCATGATAACTTTAGTGTATTTACCTGTAGGACAACAATGTACTACAGGGCATAAGCCTAATGGAATGACTATGAACAGTAAACAAAGGGTGCTCACCTCAGTGTCACGCATACAGCACGATAACTGAGGTGACAGTAGTTCTATGCTACTGCTATTTATCTACGGTGCGGGCTCTTGGCCCAAAGTTTCTGAAACATTGTAACTAATTGTCCTAGTTCTACTGATATGAGAATGTACATAGTACTGTCTGTAGGTAGCTAAATAACTGCCGTACTCTAATACTACATATATGAGTCTTGTGTCCACAGGTGCTTATCTACATGAGTCTGATCACTCAATCATTCCACCCCAAGCCACCACTCTGACACTCTGACCCGAGGATGACCTGATCTGAGGCAATTTCAACACTCCCCCTCATTTTGTGTGCAGTCCAAGTCCTGCTGCGAAATGCTTGACTTTGGCTGAGGGGAGAGCCTTGGTGAGGGTGTCTGTGACCATGTCATTGGTCAGGCAATAAATGATGCAGAGGGAGCCCTGCTCAATGACCCAGCAGATGAAGTGGTAGCACATGTCGATGTGCTTTGTGCGCACATGGTACTGATGATTGTGGGTGAGTGTGATCACTGCCTGGTTGTCAGAGAAGAGGGTAGTGGGGGCCTTGAGAGAGCCGAAGAGCTTGGCGAGGAGACTGCACAGCCAGAGTGCCTCCTTCATGCTGTGTGTTGCTGTGACATACTCGCTCTTGGTCATGGACAGGGAGACAAGCTCCTGATGCTTGGAGGACCATGAGACAGCGCTGCTGTCGATAAGGAATGCATAGCCAGATATGGCTCACCTGTCCTTGGCCATGCTGCTGTCTGCATCAGTGTACCCCTTGAGGGTCTGCTTCTTCTCTCCATATGAAAGCCATAGGTTGCATGTGCCAGCTAAGTAGTGTAGATCTGCTTGACAGCCTCCCAGTGTGCAGGACCAGGGTTTGCAGCAAACCTGGCCACAGTTGCAACTGCAAATGCGATGTCTGGGCAGGTGGTGAGCATGGCCCAGTTGAGTGCTCCAATGGCCTTGTGGTATGGCACATTGTGCA
>WTXH01000184.1:0-72499 GCA_022376555.1 Russula compacta
GACTGAATTTGTAACTGGCCTGGGGTGATGGTTCAACACCATCGCGCCCCTGTAAGTTGTGGAACCGGCCAATTAGAGTGTTCTGACCCTGTTTCAAGTTCATGCCCCGTTCCATGTACATCAGCTTGTGATTTCTTGAGCTCTCTTTGCTACTGGCTGTTATTGTTGTCTTCGCATTTCAGATATAAATAGGTAGCTGCACTGCCCCTCAGGCCCTAGGCCTGCCCTCAAGTACTATGTACTATATCTAGGGGACTCATTGCGCCTGGTAGAGGCAAGTTGAGTCTCTTGTCTCAATACTAGCAGTGTTCTACTTCATTATGGGTGGCTACTGAGTCGAAGCTCAGCAAGCGGTAACCCGGGTATCAATGTCGACTTGAAGATCAACTTCCCCTCTATAAGTCTTCTAGGCCACTTTGAGGCCTTGCTTATCGACTTAGTGTGTCTATTGTTGCTGTCAAACCCTTGGCGGTGACATTAGACTCAACTTGTTTTCAATACGGCTAGCAGTTCAGAAGGGACACTGCAGACTACAACCCTCAATTGGGTAGATGCCACTGAAGGCAGGAGGAACCACAGAGTTCGGTACATCTCCAAAGAACACCCAGCCAATCCCACAGACCGGGACGTACAGATCATCATCACAGCAAGAGGCAAGGCGCCAACCAACCTGAAGCTGGTGTGCATTCACGACAACAAGTGGAAAGAAGTCCATTGGGACAGAGGACGATACACTCTAGAAGCGACAGTCCCACAATTACACGAGTATGACACTGAGGGATCAGAAGCCGACGAGCTTCTCGACGAAGAACTAGAAGAGCCCGAAGCCATCTCAGATACAGAGTCAGACGAGGTGGTCAAAGAAATCGACGACGCCTTCAACAAGATCAAGATCACACCAGTGGAAGAAAAAGCACCAGTGTTTCCCACCAGAACCCTCACTCCACTTCAGGGAATACCAACCGACGCCCTACCAGCAGGAGCTAGAATCCCTAGCCTTTCACAAGCCATGTTGACACAAACTACCACAGCTACAGCTGTTGCCGCACAACCATCCACCACCACTCAGAGTGCACCACAACATATCCAAAACGTCCTCAGACAAGTCCTCAAAAGGTTGGGACCACCAGGAGGACCAGGAGGACCAGGGGGACCAGGAGGACCAGCAGGGCCAGACCTGAACGCACCCCAAATACCGGTGGCAGCAGCCGCCGATGTGAAAACCATGGGAGCACTCCCACAGGTCTTTATGGGGGACAGATCCAAGGCTGACGACTTCATCGAAGAAGTAAAAGGATACCTGCACCTGAACACAGACGTAGCAGGGTACAATTCCCCCTTCAAGAAAATTGCCTTCACCCTCACCCTCATCAAGGGAGAAACACGGCCCAATGGGTCAGAGACATGAGCGAGTGGATTGACAGACTACACATGCCCCAAGACAATATCCCAGCGCTATGGGACCAATTCCTTCTGGAATTTAGCCAACAGTTCTAGGACACCCAAGCAGCCCAACGGGCCAGAAATGAGATTAGAGACTGTTGGATGAAGGGATCCGACTATGATGAATACATTACCAGGTTCGAAAGCCTGGCAAGGAAGGCAGGGTACATGCTGGGAAACGAGGAAACATACAACATCTTCCTACAGGGAATCCCAGCGTCGCTCCTCCATGACACCCTGAAACCGCCAATCCCCTTAAACTACCACAACCTTAAAGAAAGGGTCAAAACGATCGCACAGGGAAAAACCATAATAGATGGCATTCTAAAGAAAACCCTGGGAGTGCAATCGCCATTCCAGCAGTTTAATAACCCACCTAGACCACCGCCATTTCAGCAGAGGAACTGGCAACTGCGAGGTAACCAGGGGAATCGCCCCCAATATAACTCAACAACCGCACCACCATCCATGAACAACACCCTGGTACCCATGGATCTATCCAGAGGACACACCCCCAATAACTGGAGGGGACAAGGAAACTGGAGGCAAAGGACAGGACCACCTGCAAGGGGAAACGTATCAGCACCGGGATATGAAGCAATGCGATGCTTCAACTGTGGCAGAGAAGGGCACTTCGCCCGCACCTGTCCCGAAAGGCGACAACCACCCAGGAACCCCTACAGGCAGAACCCTAGACAGGCCAACCTTATCGACTTCCAAGAAGAGGAAGACCAGGATTACCAGATGGCGGAACCATCGGAGGGAACTTTGGTGGCCACCATGCAAGCACAGCTAGAGGGAATGTCCCTTGACGACCAGATCAAACTGGCCAAAGAAATGGGTGTAGCACAGGATTTTCCCTCTGCCTAATCAGATCGGCCCTGCTTAGGCGAATCCATAGTGATAACGTGTACATATCAGCAAGAAAATCCATGACAGTCCATTTCTATGCACAATCAATCGCAAAAAGAGCCGAAGGAGTGGCCCTCATAGACTCAGGGGCCACTGAAAACTTCATGAGTCTCAACTATGCAAGATGGCTACAACTCCCCATCAAACGACTAGCAAATCTGAGGCCATTGTTCAATGTTGATGGAACAGAGAACAAGAGCGGAGCCCTCAAATACTATACTGACCTACAGTTCAAGACAGGGACACAAACCACAAACCAAAGGTTCTTCCTCTCCAACCTAGGGGACCACAAAGCCATCTTCAGCTATCCGTGGTTCGCCTCTGTCCAGCCAAAAATCGACTGGAAAAGAGGATGGATTGACTTCACCCACCTTCCCATCGTTCTCTCAGCCCCGAACGCGGCCAAAGCAGTGTACGTATCCTGAACAAAGAATGTACCACAACCAATCAGAAAAAGAACTGACACATATCTCCTGGGAAAGGTAACAATAGGAGGTATCGAGAGCAGCTCAGAACAAAATGACACCATCCCAGCTGAGTACAGGCAACATAAAAAGGTGTTCAGCAAGGAAGAATTGCAACGAATGCCCAAATCTACAATATGGGACCATGCCATCGAACTTCTACCCAGAGCACCCAACACCATGCCAGGATGACTGCTACCCCTCACACAAGAGGAAAAAGCCAAAATGCACAAATTCGTCCAAGAACACCTGAGACGAGGGACCATCCGCATCTCAAAGTCACCATATGCAGCCAACTTCTTCTTTGTAAAGAAGAAGGATGGAAAGTTAAGACCGGTACAGGACTACCGGCCTGTCAACAAGTGGACAAAAAGAAATAGGAATGTGTCGCCCCTCATCCCACAAGTTATAGACCGACTCAGCGGATGCACTAAATTCACAGTGGTGGATGTGAGATGGGGCTACAACAACATCAGGATCAAAGAAGGAGATGAGTGGAAGGCCACCTTCCTTACCCACGAAGGGCTGTTTGAGCCCACTGTCATGTTCTTTGGCCTCACTAACTCCCCGGCGACCTTTCAAATGATGATGAACACCATCTTCTGGCAAGAGGTGGGAGAGGGCTGGCTCTCCGTCTATATGGACGACATCGCCATCCACACGGCCAGGCGGCCACACGAAACAGAAGAACAATACACCGCTAGGCATCGGGAGTATGTCCATCGCATGTTGGACAAACTGGAAAAGAACAATCTCTATCTCAAACCAGAAAAGTGCCAATTCGAGAAAGAAGAGATCAAATACTTAGGAGTCATCGTGGGAAAAGGACATCTCAGGATGAGCCCCAAGAAACTGCAGGGGATCACTGTAACCGGCCTGGGGTGATGGTTCAACACCATCACGCCCCTGTAAGTTGCAGAACCGGCCAACTAGAGTATTGTGACCCCGTTTCATGTCTGTGCCCCATTTCATGTCGATCAGCCTGTGATTTCTTGAGTGACCTTTGCTATTGGTTGCTATTGTTCTCCTTTGTGTTTTAAGTATAAATAGGTAGCACTGCCCCTTCAGGCCCTAGGCCTGCCCTCAAGTACTACGTACTATAAATAGGGGACTCATTACGCCTGGTAGAGGCAAGTTGAGTCTCTTGTCTCAATACTAGCAGTGTTCTACTTCATTGCGGGTGGCTACTGAGTCGAAGCTCAGCAAGCGGTAGCCCAGGCTTTGACATCGACTTGCAGGTCGACTTCCATTCTATGAGTCTTCTAGGACACTTCGAGTCCTAGCTTATTGACTTAGCGTGTCTACTGTTGCTGTCAAACCCTTGGCGGTGACAATCGCAGACTGGTCACCACCAAAAAACCCGACCGACATCAGGAGTTTCTTGGGATTCACAGGCTACTACCGCTACTTTGTGCCAAACTACTCAAAAATTGCACGACCCCTGCTGGAACTAACAAAGAAGGCCACACCCTGGCATTGGGGAGAAGCACAGATGAGAGCATTCGAAGAGCTGAAAACAAGAATGTGCGGCAGTCCAGTGCTGATCCAACCAAACGTCGAGAAACAGTTCACACTCCACGTCGATGCATCAGCATACAGCATAGGCGCCATACTCTCGCAGGAGGGAGAGCACAACCTCACTCCAACCCTAGCTCAACGACACAAACCAATCTTGCACCCGGTGGCATACTATTCAGCCATGTTCACACCCACAGAACAAAATTATGACATCTATGAACGAGAACTGTTAGCCGTCATGAAGGCCCTGGCCCATTGGAGACACTACCTAGGATGGACCAAAACATCATTCATAATCCGGACCGATCACGCCAACCTCCAGTACTGGAAGTCACCGAGAAACCTGAATCGACGAACCGCATGATGGCATGCTGACCTCCAAGAATACGACTACATACTGGAATACATCCCAGGCAAGACAAACACCGCAGCAGATGCCTTGTCCAGACCATCAAATGCAGATCACGGTGAGGACGACAACAAGGACATCACAATCATTCCACCCCACAGAATCCACGCGGCGCAAACGATTCACAGGAGAACCATCATACCAAACCTTAAAGAGCTCAGACGAGCTATCGTGAGAAACACTCATGACATACCCACAGCCGGCCACCCAGGGAGAGATGAAACCCTGCGAAAAGTACAAGAACGATACTGGTGGCCGAAGATGAAAGAATGGATTGCAGACTATGTTAGAGGATGCGCAACATGCCAACAAGCCAAGATACTGACCCATCGACCCCATGTTCCCCTCTACTGAATCCCCTCCACACCGGGCACATTACCCTTCGAGACCATAACTATGGACCTGATCACCGGGTTGCCACCAAAACAAGGGCTGGATGCAATCCTCACCATCGTAGACCATGGATGCTCGCGTGCTGCCCTATTTCTCCCTTGCTCCACCAACATCACAGGGCCAGGGATCGCCCAGCTTTACCTAGACCATCTATATCCATGGTACAGACTGCCAAGAAAAATCATCAGTGACAGGGACCCGCAATTCACGTCGAGTTTCAGAAAAGCGCTCACAAAAAGGCTTGGGATACAACAAAACCTGTCCACAGCAGCCCATCCCCAAACTGACGGTCTGTCTGAGCGGAAAAATCAATGGATAGAGCAATACCTCCGATTGGTGACGAGTGGGCAACCAGACGACTGGACAGAATGGGTCGCAGTTGCGACTGCAGTACACAACAACCGAAGAAACAGCACCACCGGGCTATCGCCCAATCAGATCCTGATTGGCTACGAACTGACGCTGGGACCTGGAGATTTGGGAACCCAGACCAACAATGAGGCAGTGGAGCAACGAACGTGGAGAATGGAAGAAGCACGGGACCAAGCAATAAAGGCGATCAATAGAAAGGCAGCCAACGTACTGACAGGCCAATACAAAGCTGGAGACCAGGTGTGGCTAGAAGGAACACACCTGACGCTCCCACACCAAGGGTCCAAATTAAACCTGAAACAGTATGGCCCTTTCAAGATACTCAAAGAAGTATCCCCGGTCACCTTCCTGCTACAGCTCCCCACCTCATGGTTAATCCACCCGGTGTTTCATGCCTCCCTTCTTACCCCATATAGGGAGACGGACACCCATGGGCCCAATTACGCCAGGCCTCCCCCTGACCTGATTGACAACAAGGAGCAATACGAAGTGGAACAAATCAGAAACCATCACTATCAGAAGCAATCAAAGAAGCTCCAATACCTCATAAAGTGGCAGGGCTACCCTGAAAGTGACAACACCTGGGAACCAGCTGACCAGGTGCACGCCCCGGATCTCCTTCGGGAGTATCACAAATGCCGGCCCTTGAACGAGATAAAAGGGAAGCAGAAACCCCCGGCAAAAACAACAGCCCAGTTCTCCTCTCCTCTCTACCACACCATTGCCTCCTCATGTCTTCCCCCGCTCCAATTCCAGTCCCAGCCCCTGCCGCAGAGATCATATTTGTGGAGAATATTGGGTCTCCCTCCGCAGCAGCCAGCCCCAGTCACACCGCTACCACCCCCACCTCCAACACCATTCACCTGCCCGGCACGTTCCCTGACCTGGAGACCAACGCCTTCTGGGAAGGCCCCCTTTCCCCCGGCACCGTTCGATCCGTCTTGGACGGATACGAGGACCTCACCCCGACCCAGCTCCGCCAGCTGGCTGCAGGCCTCGCCTCCACACTTTAGCAGCAGGAGGCACTCTTCCAAGATGAGGTGCGATGCCTCAAACGGCAGTTCGAGGAGGTCAATAAGGATAACCGCAAGCTCAAGGTGCAGATCCAACAAATCAACGGGGAGCCCCTTCTGTGCCCCGATGGATACGTCAAGAACGAGGGGCGACTCCCCGAGTTCACCATCACCACCCCGGATGGCGAGAAACCCGCCATCTTCATCAAGCAGTTGGACGACGGACAGGTGGCCGGTCTGGCGGCCAATGTGACGGGTGATCACGATGCCCAAATCATCGAACTCTACGCATGCCCCGAGTTCAACGACTTCCCCCTATCTCCACTCCCACCTTGGTTCCGTGCCCGTCTGTGGGGGATGGAAATCGACTACCACCCCCTGCGCGAGGCCATCATTGACCTGGACGACTGGTCCCTCCTCACTGAAGTCACAAGGTACCGAGTCTTGGACTGTGAATGTGACACGCTACGCACCAAGTTACGCCTGGCTCAGGCAAATTTGGTGGCATCTGAGGCCGCAAAGCAGGCCTGCGAGGACCAACTCGTCGCAGCAAGGGCAGCAAAGAAGATCCCACAAGTGGGAGTCGAGTGATACCAACCTCAGTTGGGGAGGCGATCCGGATGGAGAAAACAGGATGAGGGCATCCTGTCTAGTGGAGGGGTGATGTAACCAGCCTGGGGTGATGGTTCAACACCATCGCGCCCCTGTAAGTTGTGGAACCGGCCAATTAGAGTGTTCTGACCCTGTTTCAAGTTCATGCCCCGTTCCATGTACATCAGCTTGTGATTTCTTGAGCTCTCTTTGCTACTGGCTGTTATTGTTGTCTTCGCGTTTCAGATATAAATAGGTAGCTGCACTGCCCCTCAGGCCCTAGGCCTGCCCTCAAGTACTATGTACTATATCTAGGGGACTCATTGCGCCTGGTAGAGGCAAGTTGAGTCTCTTGTCTCAATACTAGCAGTGTTCTACTTCATTACGGGTGGCTACTGAGTCGAAGCTCAGCAAGCGGTAACCCAGGTATCGACGTCAACTTGAAGATCGACTTCCCCTCTATAAGTCTTCTAGGCCACTTCGAGGCCTTGCTTATCAACTTAGTGTGTCTATTGTTGCTGTCAAACCCTTGGCAGTGACAGAATTGGATTATATTGTGAAATGCCCGCAGTGTCTTCTGATGTTCCCACCATGCCAGATGATGCCGGCCCTGAGCACATTGATCCCACCACCTTATCTGGAATGGGAAGCATCACATATGATCGGAAACATGGCTATAACCTGGAATGGGAATCCAGGGCCAACTTCAATAAATGGCTTACACATGAGCAAGCCATGATTGGAGTTGAGATTTGATTATCTAAGACCCAAAGATCCAAAAGACAACAAGTCTATTCAACATGTGAGACATTCCATTGCGCACATAATAGAACCGGTGGGAAAACATCATACATGAAAAAGACACAGCGTGAAAGAAAGATTGACAGTAAGCGGATCGAGGGGGGGTGCCCCTGCGTTGTCCAGATCAAGACATATCCTTACACCAACACTGTATTGGGTAAATGCATTCCTGATCACATCCACCCCACTGGTAAAGATAACCTGAAATACATCCAGATCCAGGCTTCCATGCAGGAGTTGATAGAGGACTGAGTGCGCTATAGGGTGACTGATAAGGAGATCATGAGTGATTCCCTCTTCAATCTAGACTGATCTAACTGATAATATTCAGAAACACAAAATACATGGATGGTTCAGTGAAGATGAACATGACCACTATATTATAGTGGACCAGATCTGCAGGATCAGAAAGGAGATCCTTAGGGCAGACATCTGGCTTGATCCAAATGATGCACACTCGATGCAGATCTGGGTCAACAGACTTAAATCGCAGGGCAATCTCATCTATTACAAGGACAAGCAAGATCTACCCTCTGAGGGATCAGATCTTGCTGGTGACTTATTCATACTCTGTATTCAAACAAGATTTCAAAAGGACACATATCAGCACCTTGGTAACAGATTCCTTGGCATCGATGCAACCCATAATGTCATGCAATATAAGGGGATTCTATTATTTACATTAATGGCACAGGATAATTGGGGCCATGGTGTGTACTGTACTTATTAAATTCATATCATTTTAATTAAAGAAAATCAATCTGTAAAAGGTGTCCCAGTCACGTGGATGCTGTCATCCAATGGCACACAAGTGACAATCCAATTTTTTTTAAATCTTATCAAGGCACAGAGCCCTGACATTACACCCTCTATTTTCATGACAGATCGTGATCAAGCGCAAGTGAATGCAATTCACACAACATTCCCTGAGTGCCAGGTATTCTATTGCTGGTGGCACATGCTCCGGGCAATCCAGACTCATTTCAATATGAAGGAATTTCTGGTTCTTTGGACACTTATCCAAAAGTGGGTTCGCATAACCGATGACAACAAATTCAATGCTTGTTGGACTCAGATCCAGGAGGATACTGAGGTTCCCAAGAGTGTTGCTGAGTATATTGCCCAGGAATGGCTTCCCCATAAAAAATGTGGTCTGCAACATCACACCAAAATTGCACTATATTTGAAGAGGGTGATACTAACATGCTATTGGAAGCATATGTTATCAGTCTTTTTTATTTATTTTTAAATTCTAATATTCTATCAAAGATATCACCATGTGCTAAAAAGCATATGGCTTGAAGGAAAAAGAAATCGGCACGTGGATCATCTGATCCACACGCTGATAATGGAATTCCTCCCACACATTGTGATCCACCATAAGCGGCAAATGTTGGGGATGGAGGGCTTGGACTTATCCAAGAAGCGCTGCCAACAAAGTCTGGTGCAGGCCCCCAAGACACCTGTCGCTAAAATCCAAAAGATTGATGATTTGCACTTTGAAGTGCAATCCTCAGATCCAGATAAGTATTATCAAATTAATTTGGTCACTACAACTTGCAGTTGTAGTGACTTCCCTCATATACACCTCTGCAAGCATGTGGCAGCAGTCAAGCACTTTTTTGGGGGAGCTGATCTTGGACCCCAATCACTTGGCAACATGGGTGCGCGTGCAACACATGCAACACTGGACTCACCAGTCCAGAAGGACGGTAGCGGTGGCAGCACAGATGACAGTGCCACCGCTTCCGTTGTTTCGGCAGCCAATGATATGATTGATTTATCTCAAAGGCTTTTGGAGATGGTTACGAAAGCACCAAGCGATCCAGATCTTGCAAAATCCATCAAGAAGATCCACTCTCAGCTCCAGGAACTTGCATTCTCGGCAATGGCAGCTGGGAATAGTTCCTCCTTCCCAGAAAAAGAAACTGGTATCGGCCCGAACCAGCACACTTGGCCAGAGACAGCTGCACAGATGGGGGTAAAGCAAGTTAGCAGGTGCGGTAAAGTTGACAGTGTGCTTACAGCCCAGCACATCGGTGAGCCCAACTGTAAGCGTGCCACTGATAATGACCCATATGGGGCTGGAGAACAATCCAGGAAATGTGCAAAGCCTGATGCACACTCTACCGCTGCCAATGTTCAAGAGCATGTACACATAGCAGAGGGATGGGCCATCAAAGTAGAACCCCCACCTGCATCGCTTCCCCTGCCCACGTCACTTCCCCATCTGCATTGCTTCCCATGCCCAGCCCATACGCGCCCGCTTGGATGTACCCCTATTATCCCTATCTGTCCCAGCCGACTTCCCATTCTCCACATTATCTGACTTACTCATCTCCACCACACATGTAGCTTAGATAATTTAAATAAGATAAAATATTATATTATTTGAACGCGAGACTGTTACATAAACTACTTGTGAGCACGTGACTTGGCCGCGTTCTGGGAACATGTCCTTCGGTTGCAACCGAGACGCGGAGCTCAATTGGTCACGTGAAAGTCACGGGGTTGGTTGCGAAATTAGGCCAACTGCCAACTACCCCACGCTTGCTCCTCGTGATGAGTGAGGCACGTGATGCATCACACATTCGCGATTTTCTCGCGATGAATTGTCATCATATCTTATCGATCTTATCAACTGCCTGACCATTGCCAGCCGACTTTGACTACGTCGACCCGGAGTCAGGTTGACTTTGTACAACACTGGGCTAACGGCTAACCCCCAGGCTTGCCACACCCGAACCGCGGTGGCGCAACGAAGTCACGCCTTAGTCACACTTGTCACGTCATTGTAAATCCGTTTTTTTTGATATCCATTAACGTGCACCTCGGGGTACAGAACCCTGTACAGAACCCTACTGTATGACTCTACTTAATACATACATTGCTCTGGTGTATGTCTCTGCACGCGTCTCTGTTCCCATGACTTTGGTCATCGTTGCGTAGCGTGATGTCAATCCGTTAAAGCTGTCTCTCTCGCTGCACAGATATGGTATCGTACACTACTCTGAGTGCGTGAAAGTCTCGAGAGAAGCGCAAGAAGGGAGTTTCAGGGAATCCACGTCGCAGTCGCGCGTTGTGTCGGGGAGTCAAAGAAAGAATTCCGAAGCACCCTAATTGCAGCTGCAGCTCATTTTCTTGATGATGCTCGGTTAATATCAGGGTCGACGTGCACCACATCTACCACCTCATCCACCTCTCCCCCATAAAGCCCTAGCGGGTTCATCACTTTGTCATTACTGTAGCTACGTGCGCGCGGGTATAAAATTTCGGAAAAGAAAACATCCAAAAAAACGAAGAAAACGCGCGGCCCGGAATCGGTCCAATCACGTGTTCTTGCTGTCCGTTCCTTTTTCCTTTTAGCACGTGCATGAACCAGAAGAAGAGTGATGTTGACGACGACACCCTCGGCACGAAAGCGAAAGCGTAGTCCATCAGAAGACAAGGGACCTGATTCGCTTTCTATCGAGCTTTCTAGCCTCTCCGACGCCCAGGTTGGCCCAGTGCTTGGTGTGTGTGTCCTCATTTTCAAGTCTGTCCCCATCTTTGATTATCTGCCTTTCCCCCCCAATGACACAGCGAGCTTCCCGTTTATCACACCTCCGAAAAATACTGCCTTTGACATCTTCGTGAAGGAAGAGGATGAAGGGAAGGAGTTTGTAAAGCGCTCGAGTACCATCGCCGGCGGAACGGATACCGTCGAACTCTCTGGCTCTGCCAATGACGGAAGCGATGGAGCAGGGAGCCGGTGCTGTTATCTGCTAGTCCCAGTGAGACGACCTACTCACATTGTTGAGTGCAGATACTTCCTCGCACTGCATCGACCGGGGTCATCGAAGCTTATTCTGCAGCCCGCTCCGGTGTATCTGATCTCTCGACAGGTTAAGGTCCTCAAGAACTTCAAACCTACGGAACTTGGAAGCTCGGAGCATCTTCAGGCACGTAGCATGTTAGGCAAAGCATTTGGGACGAAAAAAGCCAAGGCAGCGATACAAGCTCATGAACGTAACAAGGTAGATGTACACGCGATAGGAGACGTAGCGGGCGTGTTGCAAGACCGGATAGATGAGGGAACGGGGAACCTTCTATCACAAGGTCCGTCTCCTTTCGTCCGAAACGCCTCGCTCACTTCCGAGGATGGCCAGAACAAATGGAGGATTCAGCAAATGCTACGCGCCTCATCCCTGCTTACAATGCAGATGCCCAGAGACCAGAAGATATCTATCCATTGCATAACATCGTCCCAGAACCAGAATGGGCCGCCCTGGATAGCATTCTCTCCAAGCTTAAAAATGCGACAGATGACCGCGCAAGGACGCGCCTGTTGCCCAATGCTCGTAGTGATTGGTTACGACAACATCTCATCCTCGCGTATTCCTCACCGAAGCCTAAACCTAAAGTCGCGTCAGCACCCTCATTCGTCATCTACCATTTTCTCGCTCACGAGACCTAATATGAAACCCAGGAAGATGCTGATTTACGCCTCCATGATGTTCACATTCCGTAGTGTGGTAGAAAAATTTGTCCCGGAAAGAACTACACTACTGGAGCGTTTGGCTCCCGCCCCGGAAGTTGTGGTGGATGGCCTTCTTGCACGTTTTACGGAGACGCCAAGATACTCCACAAGGTTTGTTGGTCATAGTCTTCCCGTTATCTTAACTCATGTGGAGCATGCAGGGCCCGGATGACAAGCGATAATGAAACAACCCTTCTGACACACCTGTTTTCCCTCTGTTGAAGGTCGACAAGTATGTGACAGATACTACACTGATCGCGGCGGATCTAAGAATATCACCCACACGGTAGGATCCATTTTGTTGAATGAGTTAGGTAGTGATTGATTGAATTTTCCCGAAGAGTGAACGGTCTGTTTAGGTCACTCGGTACTTCGTCTTTATACAACTTTGCTATAACAAACCAATTGATCCTCATCCATTTGCTTTAGGATGCACAATTGCCAAGCTCTCTCCTCGGGACCTAATGGACCTTGGGCTCCCAGACAGCGCAGGACTTGAGAAGCGTGCTATTCTCAAGGTGCCTCTCGTTTTCCCGAAACCCAAGTTGAAGCGACGGGCATGATCAAGCGAGTGGTAGATGGTGTCCGTAATGTCATGGTATGTGTCGGTGGATACGAAAACTGTCAAACCCCAGTCTTGCCTGTAATCTGTGAGGGTTTTTAAGATCAATCCAGCATGCCACCGCATGATGGGGCCAGCACAGCTACAATGAGGCATAAATCTCGCAGAAACTGGAACGTATAAGGGGGGTAGTTTGAGTGTGAGACAGAGAAAAGGACCTAGGAACGAATCCAAGAAACTTTTTATGACAGTTCCAGGGTGCTGCATGTATAAGGTCGGTGCCTCATTGGCAGAGCTTTCTCCGCCAAGAGAGATGCAGTCACGCGGATTTACAATGTCATGCAACATTATTAGGTGTCCAGTTAGCTGGATAACGCCATCCGTGCTTAGTCGAGGAAGCGCAAGCAAAGGGGATGCCCAAGCAAGTTCTCCCATTAAGGCTACTAGGTGGCCAAACGTTACCCACCTCTGGTGACTTTCTTCAATTACAGGCGAGTGGTAATACAAATTGAAGTACAAGCACGGGGATTGAAATATTAGCTGCAGGGCACCTAAATCCGATATGTCAATAGACGCCTTTATGAGATTCCTCTTTCGTCGAGCATTGACGCGGCCGCTTGTAGTTCTAACCCAGCAGGGAGCCGTTGGATCTCTCGTGCCACCTCCCAGACATCATACCCTATGTGCAAATGTGCGTGCTACACATCTCACTATGCTAGAGCCCACGAATCCTCTACGCCGAATTTGCGTTGAATTTGAACTCGAGGCATGAACAATAGTCACAAAAAGCTATTCAGTCGAAAACGACAAGGATGCCAGTGAGCGAATGCTAGTTGGTCATGCATAACACAAGACACTCAAAAGAAAACCATGCCATATGTTCGAACTCGTCATGCTTTCGCTTAAACTTCTCTTTCGTCTCCCCACACGTAGGGCCCCGGGGGATGTTGTGGCGAGCGTGAGGATCGTACTATCTAGGGCAGTGGCAGTGCGGGCTCCGCCGCGCACCGAGTCTCCAACTCATTGATACCTCCCACTCGTCCCCATCGCACTGTTGCTTTTGTCCCTTATTTCTTCCCTTGCCGAGAGGCGATATCGAGTGTGAAACTTGAAAGTCCACCGCATCACGCCCCTCTCCCTTAGACCTCCGCCTCGCCGTCACACACGGTGACTTGCCCTGTGTGGCCTATCAACTGCACGTGCACAAATTTGAGCCTGGGCCGCTCTGGAATGCTTGGCGACTCGAGGCAATAGTTGAGGAAGAGGCCAAGCGGCGTTTGTCGTGAAATAGGTGCGCTGGAACGCGGAGAACACGACCGATCATGCAATCTCCATCTTCACGAATGATGGTGACGCATTGACGAGCCCGATCACCTCAGCTAGTGGGCCCTCGCAGGCCTTGTCGATGATCGCAAAGAGGATGTACATCGGGAAGCTGCACATCAAGGGCTCAACCGTTGTCAGGATCTTATCGAGGGCTGGAGAGGTCTATCAGGAAATGCTAGTGCGGCTCGGGATGGGCGGTGGCCTCCTCAGCGTGCTCTTTTGCATGGAGGGAGGGGATAAAAGGTGTCAATTTTACGCGATCAGACTGGAGTGTCGTCTCGTGGAGGGGCAGAAAGAGTTGATGTTGTGTGGGTTCTGAGCCAGAATTCGCAGGCAAGGGCGCAGGCTTCTTACAGTAGATGGCTTGCAAGAATCAGTATCTACCATGTCTAGCAATGATAGTGATGTAGTGGTGTCTTTGCAGCAGATGTGAGATGAATCATGCTGGAATGCTGGTATTATCATATAGCTATCTGCTGATGACTGCCCAGAAGAAATGTAACAGCGATATAAACCCTGAGCCAGTCAGCTTGTTGTTGTCACGACTCGGGCATGAAGCCGCTTATCGTCCCCTCAGCAACCAACTGATAGCAACTCGGTCTCATACCGTCATACGAAGGGGACTGGTGTGAACCGAACCTCCGTGTGCCGAAGTTGTACCAAACGATTTCTCTGTGCTTGTCACATGGCTGTGCTTATTGCGTTGTTGAAACGCAGCGAGACAGAGCAGATAAGATAACGCGAGAGGTAAAATCTCTCTTATAATAACCAGGGACGCAGTCAAAGCCTGCGGGGGCTCGCTTGGTCGATAGACAGGTCCATTCACGAATAATATATCTCGGTATATTCACAACTTAAGTCCATTCGTATCTACGGGCTATGTCTTCCAATTGGAAGAATTTCCCACCTGATTTGTACATTACATTTCGTGATTTTTTTGTTAGCGCATGCGCCCGACAGGGGCTGGTAGCGGGACCCGGGAAAGCCGCGTTTCTAAGCGAAAAGACACGTTGATTTGTAAGCAAAGGGGCGTGCGGCGTTTGAGCAGGGCACGAGCGGCGAAAGCACAGCTGAACGCGGCGTCGAAAACAAACTGTAGTTGTTACAATCATATGTGACATTGCAGTCTCCATGTGCATGAGAAGTTATGGAGGAGATAGTAAACTTTGAGGGTTGAAGGGCGCAAGGAAGGCACACGGGAAATGGATGATAACACGACGCTGGATTGTTCTGGCCTTTGCAAAGCCCTTTTTATACCTACTTACATTGTACCTAGCTTGCATACCATGTAGTAGGTAGATATTGTGTATGTGAGTCCGAGGGTTCGAAGCGAGGGGAATGAGGTGAAGAGGGGGTGGAACGAGGGGAACGATGTCGAGACAAAAAGGGAAAAGAAATGTCGGGCACCGCCACATGGGCGAGCGGGCACCGGCCCGCCGCCATACTTGGCTAGCCTGCGCGACAATTCGCGTTAATCTAATCAGGGAGAATTTATCTTATCACATACGTGCAGACAAGCGAAAGTAGCAGCCCGCCCAATCAATAAAGGCGGGCGCGCGTACGGGAACTGAAAAGCGAAGCTGGCAACTAATGTAGTTCAGTGACAGCGGGCATCAAGAGTCCAATAACAAAACAATAACTTGAGAAAAGAAAGGTGCGCGGCGCGCACTTGCGAGGGCATAGGATCTGAGGGAGATCGACTGTGTCGCGCGTGCTGTACGCACGGCGAATTTCACCAAGAGAGAGCAACGTATGGACGATCTGTAGGGGATTTGAGAAATGGAAGGATTTGTAAGCAACCCTGTCGAGTGAGAAATGCGCCGTCAACGGTGTTGGAACTCAATAAATTTAGAGACAGGCATATGTAACGTCGCGCTGGCGATGCACACTTGAAGTTATGGAGGGATGCAGGATCGCATGCACGACCCACGGCGAATCTTTGAAACGTCTCCCGCCATTTCTCGAATTTGATTTCGCCTTTTCATTTTGTGATTTCTCAGCCCTGTGGGCGATTAAATGCGAGCTCCGCTCGCAATAATACATACATTACAATCGGTCCAAGCGCACCGGCAAACCGAGTACGGTTGATCCGGTCGGATTGTCGATTGTTGAAGACCTCTAGGAATTTGGATCCAGATATGATGTACGTGATGAGAACGTGCGCGGGTCCCGGCAAATAGCAATGTACATTATGACTATGGCTCAGTACCAGTGCGTGCGATGCAACATGCTCCTGGCTGCGTGGCTGTGTTAACCATGCTGGAGACTCGAGGCCTCGAGGCACTGTCTTTACGACCCACATCCCTCCTCCCTCCTTGGCAATTCTCATTCCAGTTTTTCAGCTTTGAACCATGGCAGACACACAGCGTGAGTCCTGAATCTGAACTCAGTCTTAGACATTCTCGGCTGAACCCTTTTGCTCGTATTCCGCAACTCTCCCTCTGTAATAGCCTCTTTGTTCAAAATCGATAACGTCATTTCTCTGTCACAAAATCGACTCTTGACATTGCCTCGACCCCACCCTCGGCGCTCCAACTGCCTGTTGACTTTGGCCAAGGCACGATTGGCACGTTACAACTTCGAGGACGAGAGCGAGGACCTCGACAAGTCAATTTACCACTCTACCGAGGCCATACTCCTGCCATTTCATACCTCAATTGAACTCGGCTCATACCTCATCGAGACCTTGTTTTACCTCGCATTCGCCCTTCTTCTTCGCTCGCAGGAGGTCAAACAGCCCGGCGATGTGAAGCACGCCATTAAGTACCTTCGTTACATTCAAGACCTGTCGCTTGAAACCTCCGATATCACACACAATGTCATTTAAACATCCTTGGTGGAAGCTTTAGCCGTTCAGGTGAAACTAGGGTCGGTTGACCCAACGCGGGATATTGGGGAGATGGCGACCCTGTGCCACAAACTCCTCAGCTCGGGTGTCGAAGAATTACCTCTGATTAACGCTGTAAATGCGTTTGCCATTGCCATACGTGGGACTGCTGTGCCATTTGGGCAACCACCTCCAGATGGAGCCATCGAATGTCTGCGTGAAGCAAGGAGACGATTACCTAACTTGAAAATAATTTGCTCCGCGCTTGCCGATTCTCTTTATGTTCGCTGGAATTGGGCTCGTTCATATGATGACTACGAGGAGGCAATGTCAATCCTGGATGAATTGATCGCCGATCAAAATGAAAATGTGGAACTGGCTATGCGTCTGGCTAGAGCGTTTGCGCGGGGCCGTTTCGCCATTGATCCAAAGCCAGAGCATTTAGCAGAGGCAATTTTCCGCACACGTACTTATCTCAACGCAATATCTTCCGAAGATCCGGATCATCGCTCTGCCATGAGACAAATGGCAGATCTCGAGAAGATTCGCTTCAAAGAGTTTGGTGTCAAAAGTGGCCGGCAAGAAGATAATGCCGAAGTTGTCGATGATTCGTATCTGGCTGCGTCTCCCCAAATGGCGAAATCAGACTTTGTTGAGTTTCCCTTGCCAATGCCTGACGAGAGCGATCCAAGGCCTCATATCAGAGCACTTATTTCCATACGTGACATCACTGATCTAACGAATATCGAAAAGGCTATCGAGTATTGCAGACTCTGCCTTACTTTCCCCCACTCTTATCCTCCACTTACACTTGACGTGCTAGGCCATCTTCTTTACCGTGTGTTCGACCTCACAGGCAATATCGACTCTCTCCACGAATCAATTACTGTGCACCGTGACCTCATCAAATTGCCACGTGTACTGGTCAACCTTCATAGGATCGCTCTGTCGCTTATTAATTCCTTGTTCTCCCGGTTCGAGTTCTTCAAGGACAGAAGAGACAGTGACGAAATCATGGAAATATTCGCCATTGCTGCCACCGATACAAGAGCAGATGTACCCAGTCGATTCCCCACCTCATGCCTATGGACGCAGGCCGCACGGTCTTTCAGACACCCAGCCACACTCACCGCGTATCGGACTTCCATCTTATTGATGCAAGAATCCCTTTCCTTCGCGCCTACCCTCGAAATACAACATTTCCGCCTTGTGCAATGCGCGATCAGTACGAGAAGCTGCCACTTGACTATGCATCGTATCTCGTCCAGATCAGTCAACTAAAACAGGCCATCGAGACTCTCGAACAAGGGAGGGGCCTCCTCTGGTCAGAGATGCGGGGCCTCCGCGCTTCAATTGACCAGCTTCGTGCAGTCAACTTGCCCTTGGCTGAGAAGTTTGCAGCTGTCAATCGGGACCTCGAGGCAGTG
This sequence comes from Russula compacta, assembly GCA_022376555.1. Lineage (NCBI taxonomy): Eukaryota > Fungi > Basidiomycota > Agaricomycetes > Russulales > Russulaceae > Russula > Russula compacta. The sequence continues at coordinate 18,578 of WTXH01000184.1, forward strand.
ACAATCTCAGGCTCTCCAGTCATCTGGATGGAGGATGGCCCAGCCGGTGGTCACGAGGCGATGGACCCGGTTGGTCGTCTTGTGGTGAAGCAACGGAAACTTGTTGAGGAGCGTGACAGGCTCATATCTCAGATCCGAGCCCAGCCAGGATTCGACACTTTTTTGATCCCGCCTTCGTTTGACACCCTTCGTTCTGCTGCTGCGTATGGGCCTGTCATCTTGATCAACCATTCTGAATGGCGTTCTGACATCATCATTCTCCTCCATGACTCCCCTCCCTCCCTTATTCTGACCAGTGACGATTTCTATGACCGCGCAAAGGATTTGCATGACAAGTTACTGGCCGTACGAAATAACGGCCTTGACTCGAGGGGATACGAGGATGCTTTGGGTTACATACTCGAGTGGCTCTATAATCTTGTTGGCCATCCGGTGATTGAAAGACTCCGCAAATTGAATGTACCAGAACAATCCCGTGTCTGGTGGTGCCCGACATCTGTATTCTGCTCCCTTCCTCTTCATGCCATGGGCCCGATTCGATCAGATGGCCCTACAAAGCTGTACTTCTCAGACTATACATCCCTTCGTATACTCCAACGCTCTCCGCACTTATAGAATCGCGTAAACTGAGCACCCAACCATTGGACACGCCTTCAATGCTGCTGTGGTGCAACCTGATGCTCAGATGCCAAGTTCGTTGCAAGAGATGCGCATTGTCCAGACTGTCTGCCCATTGGTGGAAACACTGTTTCGAAAAAAGGCAACACCTATTTCCGCACTCGAGCGTCTCAAGCATCACCGGTTGGCGCACATTTCATGCCATGGGATACTCGAGATAGGAAAGCCGTTCGACGCATTTTTCAAACTTTACAAAGGTTCACGCCTTACGCTACTGGACATCGTACGATCTCGACTTCCCAATGCCGAATTCCATTCCTCTCGGCTTGTCATACAGCAGAGATAACAGAGGAGAGCATTGCAAATGAGGGTCTGCACCTTGCTGCAGCGGTTCAATACAGCGGATTCCGAAGCGTGGTCGGAACAATGTGGGCGATGGCGGACATCGACGGACCAGTCCTCGCTGAAAGTTTTTACCAGTCTGTATTCTCCGATAAATGGCAAGGAGTGCCATATTATGAGAGAACAGCTGGGGCACTTCAGGATGCTGTGAGGAATCTAAGAAAGAAGAGAAAGATGACACTGGAGCGGTGGGTGAATATGTGCACTATGGGGCGTGAATTAGGTATGTCCGTTGGTGATCTTTGTAGGTGATTATACATGTTAGGACATGGTTCAGTGCTCACCAGTCGTCTGTGGGAAGACAGGTTCGAAGAAATTGGACCGCAGAGACGCTGAAGAGGTGCGAGCGACGGAAGTTGTACCCCAGGTGGGCGCGGGCACTGCGGTGAGGGAGATAATTGGGAGTGCGATGCGTTGCGTATTCATGGCCACTGGAATTATTTCTACATATTCGTTGTTCATATTTATACCCTTCTCCTTTCATCTTAGGTTTCTCCGTAAGTACGTGCCGATGGGCGGTGACTCGAGGACCATCACCGATGGCTCACCTTGGACGATTAGATTAGCGGCGCCGATTCTTCCCCCATCACAATATTACATGCCGGCTGCGCGAGTCGCGCCGCCCGCACCCATCCTCGGCCACACAGTTTTATCACTACCTGATTATCCCAGTTTGCTCTCCGTACAAACTTTGATGTTCTTTTTGAGTCGACTAATAGCACTCTCAGAAGTTTATTGGCTTCTGAGTATATGACAATGTGCGCTGAAATGTCGTTGTCACAGTCCTTCCGAACGTGCGATGCCTGTTCCATAATTTCTCCTGGTCCTTCTCCGCTCCCGCCCCGAGCAGGGTCGCTGACCGTGTATGTGAGCGCTCCAGACGCACTGGTAAAAGCAGCTCGTCACAACCAGGATCTGGTACGAGCGCCGCTCGCACACGGTTAGGGTACAGACCAACACAGGAGATCACTGACAACTCGCTAGAGACGTTGATGATGAAGGAGAATAGGCTGAAGTCAAAGTCAAGTGTCCAGCGCGCGTTCCTGCACCTCGCATATTACAGAAGATTAAGTTGGAAAACGGCCAAACGGACAAACTTGAATACTGAGAATGTGAGACCCCCTTTTGAAACTGAGAAAACTGTCCGCCGTATTGTAAAGCCATGCGGTCAATAGTTTCGTATCCAGCCGAGGCGAGCTGAAACAGAGCCTCGGCCTAAGCTTTTGAGCGGAAGAAAGCAGGAGCAGCATCCTGGACGTTGTCGCGCATTCCATGTGAGCAAGAAACAGTATCCTGTCCTGTATGTAGTACGACACGGTGTGCCACTCCACTCGAGGCGGGTATGGACGACATTGCGATTATCAGCCTCTTGCACGACAATCACAGCGGGGAGATAGTTCCAGTTTAGAAGGGATATAACTACCAAAGAATGGTTAGGACTGGGAGGGCTGTGGCCCCGAACTCGGATGGTCGTGAGAATGGAACCGGAAACCGGGCCGCCTTGAGACCGACTGTTTTCCTATTTTCAAAATTAGACGCCTGCATTGGCAGGGCACAAGTTGCTCGAGTTTTCAGCTCAGGCTCAGCGCAGGGGACAAAAGATAAATTCATGATCTGACCCTACTGAGGCAACATCTCAAGCATTCGATATGCCCTCCAGTCTCGCTACCCAATTGGCGCAAGCCGCTTCACTTAATTCGGCCCTCCTCGTGGACCGGACACGACGCAAGCCGACTCAGTCGTACCTCTTCACTGGACGTGAGACGGACAAACACGACCTCGAATCGATACATGCGCTTGCTTGTAATGCATTTATCCAGCTTCGTCAATGGAACTCCGCGATCCAGAGATATGAAATCGCCCTGTTTTCCGACGCGGCAAAGGGATTGGACAGAACGCTGTTACCTGCGAATGAGGTGAAGGAACTCGATAGAAAGATCTCTGCTTTTCTGCCTTTGCTCGGGAAGGATCTGATGGAGATGCCCACCGGGAGACTGCTGGAGTGGCTTGTTCGTCGCTTCCGGTGAGCCTTGTCGATCCACTATTGATCTCAGAAGAGCTAATGAAAGGCAGGATCAATGAATTCAACGTCGAAGACGTCTTGTCCCTTTTTCTACCCTACCACGACTCCCCCCACTTTGCCAAGATGGTTACCATACTTCACGTAAAGTGAGCTGGGCTGCTAAAGAGTCGGCCGTTCGTGTCCCTGATGCTCATGGACAGATCTGACGCACCATGGGGATTTCTGAACGCATACAAGTCAGCGGGACAAAGTGTACCAAGAACCGCTTTGGTTATAGAAATGCTACGCAACGTCGTTGTTGCGCGGTTCGTCGCGTCTGCTCTTCCAAAAGCTATCAAGGAGAGGACAGCGCATCACGCGCTGATCACCTTTCATACATCGGTTCTCTTCGAGTACATCTCGAGAGCGAAGACGTTAGAGCATGCTACCCTCGCCTTTTTACTACCAGCCATGCTGGAACCGTTGCAGGAAAGCGCCCACGACTCGGATGTCACTACCAAAGACGTGGTGGTGAGCGCGTCGCTTCGTCCACTCCTTAATTAGTGATGCTAATATCCACTCAGCTATCCAGCTACGTGCTACTCTCTGCTCTATCACAAAAATGCCTCCTGCAGGGCCCTGCGGTCAAGGTAATTCTCGATTCAATGGCATCCTGCTCGTCAAGAGTGGCACCACAGCAGTTCGTAAATGCTGCATTGTCTGTACTCAGCCCACAAGAACAACTCGATGTCATTCCCAAGTCATTCATTAACGCTGTTCTTGGATTGCCGTGAGTCTGTATGTATCAGTAAAAGGTGTTTAATGAACTTCCTGACTCCCAGGGACGTCAATGGGCTCATTTTGAAAGCGACACTTTGGTCCGGATTCGAAAAGTTGATCAACCCGATGATCTCACCACTAGTTGACAGGTAGCGATTTGGTTCCCTTGTCCCAGGTTGTCAGCAGCTCATGGGTCATAAACAGAGTAGAGCAATCAACTGCTTTTTCAATATTAAGCGGGCTTGTTTCATCTAGTAATCTACCTAATGGCATACTGAAGAACATCACTACTCGAACTATGGGCGTCGCACTCGAATCCGGCTCCTCTCCAACAAGAAATTTACATAGTCTGCTAGCATCCCTTCAACAAAGGCATCCTAACGTCGTCGAGGATGTGTCACGCCTGACAATGGATGAAAACGTGGGTCAAGAAGAAGCCATCGATCGGCTACTTCTCTCTCTGTCCGTGGTAGGAAGAACTAGCCCCTTCGTGCCGGACTTATTTGACCGATTTCATCAGAAAACCTCGCATCCAGAGCAGACCCCGATGATGGATATGGTAGTTTCGTCGATGGATGTGAACGGTGAAACACGGGCCGCAGCAGTCCGTGGTATGCTTCGCACTCTCCGCGAATCAGTGGGGCTCGATCCCGAGACCTCGGTTGGTAAACTTAGTTATGTTCTCCCCAGGTACTGACATTGGTCTCTTCTTCACAGGAGTCTTTGCATTCCGCGTTCCTCGCACGTGTGAATGACCCTTCGATTGCAGTGCTCAAAGCGTTATACTCTGAACCATCCATACTTGCCCCCATACTGGTTTCCAATCCGACCAGCTTTATCAAGGCGGTTTCCGAGGCAATACTTGCGAAACCATCTCAAGCTTCACGCGTTATTCTACGCCTACATCTATCATTCCTCACTTTGCACTTTCTACCTATAGTTCCGCAAGATGTCGTCGAGGACGCCTTTTCCCATGCAATCTTTCCCTTCTTGTTGTTCTCGAAGCCGAAGTTTCGCACTGTACAAGCTGTATGGGAGATCGTGGAAGCTGCCCAGAAAGACGAACCAAAGCATGGGCTTGCGCAATGCGAGAGCCTCAGAGGCTGCATCGAAATTGTAAGGGAGGAAGAGAAGCAGTTTCTGGAGAAGGCTAAGACGCGGAAGGACAACTCTGTACCTTCTGCGTTCGAGAATGCGGAAGTGATGCGCAGAGTCAACCTAGCCGTTTCCTCCCGGATGGCAGGTGAGTACTGACTCGATTTTGAAGATGGAGGTGCCAAATAAATGCCTACGGTAGAAACCATACTTATCTCGGACAAGCATGCTGAGCGATTGAGATCTTTACTACTAAAACTGTCAGACACAGATCCCCATGCGCGCAATCTTGCTTACCTAGTCACCCGCGCGTTGCTTGGGATGGCTCCTGGAGAGATTCAGATCAATACAGCTCAATGCGTTCTTGATGCTATGGCAATCACGACACTTGAAGAAATGGATGGATTCTTGAAAGGCGCAGACACTCTACAAGAGGTCGGTATCTGTCATGAGTGGATTTAATAATCGCGGAGCAGCTTATCGCCTGGTTGTCTAGTTCTTGAACGATACGAGCTTGGGCACCAACGTAGTGTTGAAGCCGCAGAGCCGCAACACGCTGCACTGGTTGCAGACATCGCTGCTCTGCATGATCCCGCTGCTTCCTCGTCCATCCGGCAGCGCTCTGAACTTCACTGATTCTCTGCAACCGGTAATAATCTCCTCGATCGATATTTCAGTCCACTTACTGGCGCCGTAGGGCAATGCGACCACGAGAAGCGCTAATTTCGTTCAGTTGATGCGTTCGATATACAAGTTGACGAATTCGTCATCATCTCTCTCCGTGATACCTGCCTCGCTTCTGCGAGCGCAATTTATCCACCTCGCGGATGACGCGCTTGCATTCTTGGTCGGAGTCTGGTTATCCGAAGAAGACGCGCGGCTGCGCAGAACCGCCTTGTCGCATGCGTTCGCATTTATTTCGGCGCACGAGGCCGCAGAGAATATCATGACTTCCAAACCGTACTTCCTGCGCTTCTCGTCGTTCTCGGAGATCCCGATCGAGGAGTCAGGCATCAAGCGTCCGAATGCGTGCAGCTGCTCGCGCGGTTGTCCAAGGCGAAGCAAGCATCGGGCGTGTACGCTTTCGACACTATCTACGAGAAAAGTACCAGTAAGACCTCGGATTGATGTCCCAGTTTTAGGTGTCCTAACTGATGGTAGGCCAACTCAAGTACCTCAGCTGGGAAGACTACCAGAAATACACCGATGCAATTGCGGCATATCGAGAGCACTGCATACACGATTCCGAATATATTCGAGTTGTCCACCAACAGTACTTGATCCGTGATCCTTCAGATAAGAGGAAAAATATTGCGTGAGCGTCATTTTCGTCACGGATCCAGCGTCTCACTTGAGATCTTTGTTCCCCAGGCATAAGAGACGGATTACAGAATACTTGTTATCCCACTTTGCGAGTTGTGGGCTGCCAGGGGTCAAGCTATTTCTCGTTGCGTTATTGGAACGAGTGTCGGATCGGATCAAAGCCGAGGCTCTGTCGCCGACGATCCAAGCCCTTATGGACAAGGAGCAGGCACCTGAGTGGGAAAAGTCATTTGGAGCGCAGTTCGAAGAGTTTGCTACCATCATCATTTCTGCTTTGGACTCGTCGGTGTCCGGACGCCTCAATGATACCTCAGGGGCCCTCTGGCCTGTCTTCCTAGACACGATAAAATTCTACTTTAAACCAGGCAAGTATCCGTCATCCGACCGTGTGAAGTTTCTTACTCGCTCTAGGGTCACTTACTCTACCGAGAGAGGCACTCTCCAAAAACTTGCAAAGCAGTCTATTTACCAATCTTTCCCTCGATCGCCAGACAGAGCTGTGCGAGTCAATCATCACCATCGGGTCTGGGTCTTCAGATGCTGTGAGATCACACCTTCTCTCAACGACCATGTTGTGATGATCCAACTTCTTTAGAAATCATACTGTGTCTCACTACTTCCAAAGCTCTTAAGCGAGGCACGATTGATCGTCCAGTTGGTGACCAAGCTACAACCCAAGCCCAAAGATACACCCAGCCGTGCGACCAAGCGAATTAAAGTAGCTGAGTAAGCTGCTTTGCCTTCTTTCTGCGTCTCTGCGGTAAACCATTGGTGCAGGGAGGGTGCCGCGGGTCCTGAGTCCTTGGAATCTTTCACATTCCTCGCCGAAATCCTCAGCGGTGTCTCCCTTCCCGGAGACAGGGACCTCATTTCTTGTCTTCTAGAGACTCTAAGTAATGTCTCTCGCTCGGAGGGACGACCTACCGCAGGTATCGCATACATCGAACAATTGCTGATGTCATGCATACAAAATGCGTCAGCTGCCGCCCAGGTAACGTTGCTTTAGAACTGGGAAGCAGATCCCTCACCTTACCACGTGCTGCAGGCTGCTGGCGAGACGTCTTTCACTGGCATCCGCTTGGACATATTGGTGGATATGATCCGAGGTCTGTTCACGTCTAGAAATCGGCTTACCATTCTACTAACTACCCCTCCCTAGCGTCTGAGAATCCACAAACCTTCCACCAGGCGTTATTACTCATTGCCAGCCTCGCCCATGTTGCTCCAAAATCTGTTCTACATAACATCATGCCAGTGTTCACATTCATGGGTTCCAACGTATTCCACCGTGACGATAATTATAGCTTCCGTGTTGTCCAGAAGGTTAGCGCTCTGTTGATGATCCATACGGCTATAGCTTATTTTATGCCAGACTATCGATAGCATCATTCCCTTGATGGTCTCCTCCCTAAAAGAGAAACACGCTTCTCGCGAGGCCCTGCTTCTAGCCTCCAAAGATTTCCTACGAGTCTTTACTGATGCCACCAACCATGTTCCGCGTCATCGCCGCACGCAGTATGTTTTTGGCCCCTTACGCCTTTTATTACATTTATTTTGACACATCTGGCTAGATTTTTCATACATCTCGTGGATGCACTCGGCCCGGAGGAATTTTTAAGTATCGTCTGCATGCTCATTGTCGCCAAGGCGGACAAGCGACTTGCTAGGCTTCAAGGTCGTGACCTTCGTGCGGCTGTGGCACTTCCCCTTTCTCTATTGCAGCATTACTCCCCGGACATACAATTTCCCGTGGGTGCAAGGTCGTCCCCATACTACTTGCTCTGATCTCTCTACTCTACTAGGTGCTCATCGAGATCTTGAACGAAGCTCAGCGTCTGATAATTGGCCTTATCTCTCCCGATTATTGGAAAGCTGGATCGATCCTACTTGGCGATGCTCAGTAAGACCACGCGTCGAGACGTCATTACTCACTGACCGCTTTTTTCATCAGTGATGACGAACTAGCATCCCAGTTACTTCCGCACGTCAAACGGCGAGCTCATGCATTGGTAATCTTCACCGCAGCAGCTTTCCAAGGACCTTTCTTGTCCTCCTCGGACGTCGACATCGGAGGCCTGAACAAACTTGTCTCAGCATTATTGGAAATTTCAAGTTCCCAGAATATCCCAGGCATTACAGAGGAACATGGTGACCTTTTTGAAATCGTTCAAGCCGCCCGCCTCGCCCTGTCAGATTGTATCAGATCTATGCATGCTACGCACTTCGTTGCATCTATAGCCAATATACTGAAAGAGGGAAGACCCGACGAGCAAGTATCACGGGGTGTCCTGGCTGAGACCCTTGGCGTTTTCGTAGACAAGCTACCTTCAGTATCGAAGTCCGTCCGAGAGGAAGCCAGCTCAACCATCGTATCAATTGTCGCGGAAATCAAGCGGTTCCTCCCGCTCGAGGATGAGAGCCTTGTTGATGCAGCCCTCCGCGCACTTCAAGTTATCGGCTCATCCATTATCCCCGGAGAGGAAGCTTCTCTCGTGGATTGCCTGCCGCTGGTCCTCACTGCTTCGAAGGCTAATCCATTTACCCGTGCTGCGGTTGCAGCCTTGCCGCCCTTGTGGTAAGCTTAATCCGAAGTTTCTCTCAGAATACCCTAATTGGCTATTTTAGTTCCGGCCTAGGACCCAGGATCATCCCATTCTCCAGGGATATCATCCAGCTTGGCGTTGGTGTCCTTCGTGATTCCCTCCCAATGAAGCCAGGTGGGCGTCAAACAAGCAGAACTTTGAACAATGCTAACGTGCCTTCAGGAGAGAACACATCCCTTGTAGAAGACGCCCTCGCCGTCCTTCGTGCAGTTTTCGATTCCATTCCCACGTTTTGGGGAACTTCGGAGCTCGCGAGCGTTTTTCGGCTCTACTTTGATAGCCTGGCTCTGGGGTCCACCGACGGAATCGGCTCCTTTGCGAGACGCGTGGCATCCAAGGCGCCCACGCCCCTCCTTCTCTCGACGTATTTTGAGACCTGGCCTTCAATATCAGGCGCTCAAACCGGGGTAAGCCGCACTTGGGTTTGCTCCGCCTCCCTTTGCTTTGCTCAGAGTTATTCTACGTAGGAGCACATGGCTGGTTATTTCGAGCTACTCAAGCGAAGCCTTCGCGCCGCACCTCGGCCGCCTGTGCTCGAGCACGTCCGACCCACGTTCAAAGTTTTCCTCGAAGGACTCGACCTACGGAAAAAACGCCGAGATGTTGATATTCTGAAGGTACTCGTGGATTCTTCTCGCCTTTTGTAATGGTGGCCGAAATCATCATACAGGTAGAAAGTGCCGTAGTCGCTGCTTTCGTTGAGCTCGTTACAAAGTTGAATGACACGGCGTTCAGGCCATTATTCCGCAGGTTGTTTGACTGGGCGTTCACAGGTAAGCCCTGACATGTAACGCATTATAACCCGCGCTTTGAATCACTTCTAGTCCCAGAGTCAAGTACGGAGAGAAAGATCGCGTTCTGTAACGCCTATGTGGGCCTCTTGGATTACTTCAAGGTGACGACGCTCTCCCTCCCCAGTCTCATAAATAGCCGCTAACGCGCGTTCGTGGGTGGCGCAGTCGCTGATGACGCCGTACCTTTCCTTCCTTTTGTCTCCTTTCGTCGAGCTATTACAAAATTCGGATGACCAGGAGGATGGCCCAATTGGGCCGGTCCAGCTCTGCGTCGTCCAGACGCTGACCAAAAGCATGAGCGTAGACGAAGGAGGTCCGTCAACACGGCTCTACGCTTCTAACCACATGGGGGGGTCACTCACTTCTGACGTTCATTTTTACAGCGTTCTGGCGCGACGACCGCCTGCAACAAGTCATGCCCGTCTTGGTCGCACTCATCGCACACGGAGGCGCGAGCAAAGACGCACCACCACCACCACCACCACCACCACCACCATCAAGTGGTAGCAGGGACGGCAGTGCAAGAGAAACCGTCTCTGCCGCCCTCGTAGCGCTCTGCGACGCAGAAACAACGGATGATAACGACGCGCCGCTGCTCCTTAAGCGGCTCAATCTAGACGTGCTGATGCACACGCGGTCGGACGACGCGCGCGTGCGCCTCTTTGCGCTGCAGTGCGCGCGCGCGCTCTGGACGGCGCACGGGAGCAAGCTCATCGTGCGTGTTGGTTTTTTTTTTTGTTGTTCGGGCGGAACGGCATTTTCCCCTCAATGCTGATTGATGATGATGGTACCTGGTGCTAGGTTTCGTGTCCGAGACGGCGACGTTCATCGCCGAGTGTGCGGAGGACGAGCATGACGGCGTGGTGTCGGAGACTCGTGCGCTCAAGGTGACAGTGGAGGGCGTGACGGGCGAGAGTATCTATGGCGTGTAAAAAAAAAACATAAAAACCTCCGTCACACACACAGACACCGACAATTGTCCAGATGACCTCTCTCTTTCATGCGTAGGTAGATTGGTAGAATACGGGGTGACAGAGGGGGGGAAGGGAAAAAAATTTCAGACAACGTTAATGATAAATGGTTGGACATGCAAGTGACAGCAGTTTGAGGAGGGGAGGGAAAAAATGAAAAAAACAAGATGACTTGGCGGTTAAGCTGGTTAAGACCCGTAGTGGGAAGAGAACAGATACAGGTACGGAGGTGGCTAGTATATCCTAAAACTAAGTGGCAATTGATTGTTGTGCAGATGCCATTGAAAAAGTGCTACTAGGAGCGACGAGCTATTGCGAGCATACAGGGGAAGAGAAAGAAAAAAAGAAAAAAACCTGTCCGTCCCATTATTTTGTAAAAAAAAAAGAGAAAAAAAGAAAATTAGTCAGAATCGCTGCTACTCATTCGAAGTAGTTGCTGTTCATCGATCGCCCTACACTGTGCCAGCAGCCGGACAACCTCTGAGCGTGGGCACGCAGTCCGTGCAAAATGCGCCTGTACAAAGCCCACCCCCCGGCGGTCGTCAGAAAGAATCGATCGAAAAGGAGCAAAGAGAACGCACATTGAGTAATTCGTCGGGGTCCGGTCGCGAAGCGGCAGGCTGAGAGCACAAATGCAAAAAGTCGTGAAGCGATGTAGAGAAGGCCTCGGGCTGGCGCACGGGCGGGAGTTGCGCGCCGACGATGTGACGGGTGTCTTGCACGTCCGCGAATGGCGGGTCACCATGTACAAGCTCCCAGATTGTCGCGCCGAGCGACCACACATCCACCTTGAGTGGATCGTACAAACCGCTGGAGTTGAGAAGGGGGGGAAGATATTTCATTTAAGGGGCCCTAGAATTCAGATAAAAAGAAAACTTACTTCCGCATTTCTGGCGCCTATGGAAGAAAACGGAATGGGGTTAAGATGGCCAATAAGGAGGATCGTACCACGAACGTACCTGCCAGTATATCACCCCAACGGGATCTGAGCGCTTCGGTGTCCCATGCGGCGAACACACCGCGTTGGAAAAGTCCGCTGGAAAAAAGACGTGAGCGGCTGAAACAAGCAACAAGCGGGAAAAAAACGGCCATCCAATTACGCACATAGTTTGAGCACGCCAGAACTGTTCAGAAGCAGGTTGTCCGAGCGTACGTCGCGATGCGCAATATGGTGCTTGCGGATGTACGACAGCCCCAGGAGAATCTAGACCGCCGGCACTCTCCAGGTCAGACGACAGCACAAAATAAATGGAAAGTATACCACTTACATCCCAGACGAATCGTGCAATCATCTTTTCCGCAATCTCCACCAGCCCAGCACCAGCACCGGCCACCTGAGCCACCAGGGCCCCCTGTGCTTCCTCACCAACGACAGCCAACACGTCCGCCAAGCTCCGATCCATAAGTTCCATGCCGATCCACAAGCTCTCCTCGACGACGTCAACGTACAGACGCTCCATGCGCAGCACGTTCGCATGGCGCAGCGCGCGAGCGAGCTCCAGCTCGCGCCGTAGCTCCCCAAGCTTGGTTGTACCGCCGCGCACGAGCTGCACGCACTTGACCGCGACGACTCCGAATTCCTGCGATGTCATCCGGTGTGCACCATTGCTGCTGCCCTCGTCCTCCTGTGCCAGTAGCGAAGAAGGGGTGGAGTATCCAGGTGTCGGTGAGCGCGGCGTGGGAGGTTGAAACTGCTCCGCGACGGCGCGCGCCGCGCGCGCAGAGTACACCGAGCCGCTCTCACCCTGCGCAATCTCCTGCAGATCCGTGAAGAGCACGCGCGGATCTGCAGAGTCATCGATGAACTCGGCAAGCGGGAGCAGGGCCGCGGCGAGCCATGCGGGGTAACGCGGCGTGGACGGCCGCGAGGACGTGGATGTGTTAAACCTCGGTGGCGATGATGCGACGACGCCGTTCTTGATTGCTTCCTTGGCGGCTCGCTCCGTTGGCGGTGTCGATGATAATGACGACGGCGGGACACCATTGGAGCTCTCCAAATTGGTGGTGGTAACGGCGATTGGCGGGCGGTGAATCGGCACGGGCACTGCGGATGGGGGCGGTGTGGCATATGGTGTCGGGGTCGGCACCTTCGGCACATTCTCTTCCTCTTCCTCCTCCTCCTCCTCCTCCTCTTCTACAGTGTCCGGCTTGGGGAACGAAGCTCGTAAAGGTGACGGTAAGGGTGACGGAAGCGGGGAGCCATGTCCAAACACCTGCTGCCGTGGGCTCTTAGGCGCACCGGCATCCTCTAGACTGTTTGGACCCGACGTGAACGCAAGCGTGCCTGCAGGGCTCCCGGACGCGCCATCTTCATCGCTGCCAGTAGCGTCCGAACTAGAATCACCCTCGTCGTCATCATTATCATACTCTTGCACGATCTGCACAGGCCCTGGCCCTTGTTCGCGCTCCTTGCCCTTTGGCGATACGATCGACTGCGGGGTCGTGACAATGTCCGCGCGTACGCGCCGAACGATGCTCGCACCACGCACAATCGTCGCATGAGTGATGGTGCTGGTTGATGCACTGCTGTCGCGGCTGCTGTCCCTCCGAGGGTTGAAACGAATCGTGAGCTGCGAGTCACGCGAAGGTGCAGAGTACGATGACAAGGACGCAGAGTCGAACTGAAAGGTTCCCGATGCAGGCGACCCAGGGCCGGGCGAGCCGACGCCATTGGTCGCAGCCGCACGCCCTTGCATCATACCCATGAGTTCATGATAGAGAGGTGAGGCACTGTACGAGTAATCGTGTTCAATCACCCCTTCATCGTCCTCTCCCTCGTCCTCATATTCGTCCTCCTCCCGCACCTCCGGTTGTAATATGATAGTTGGAAGTGTCACGCTCGGCTTTGTTCTGTGCTTACCGACACTGGCTTCAGACTTGGACGACTGCGGTGGGGCAGCGCTCGGGCCTGCGGATGACCCGGGGCTGTTGTGCAACTGAGCCGGTAGAGAGGAGAAAAGGGAAGCCGACCACGACGACAGGTCTTCCAAGGTGTCCTTGCGGAGCGATATCCGCGGTGGGAGAATCGAGAAAGCCGGTGGACTCGACTGTTGGCGCTCGCCGCTACCACGTTCTGAATCATGGCCCTGCTCTTGCTTCTCGTGTTCTTCCTCCGCTCCCCGCCCTGGCGGTTTCACGAGCTCCACCGCGGCACCAAGCAGTCCACCGTTAGCCCGGGGTGAGTTCGGGGGTGATGTCTTGATTCGATGATCTCGAGGCGGCGAAACTGGGGAACGCTGTGGCGAGGGTAAACTCTCCGCCTTCTCCTGAGGCCACGGTCGCAAGGAATCCTCCAGTGTGATTGGCGGTGGGGACTCGCTGGGTGCCAGATGGTCCGAATATGAAGGCGGGGGCGACGTTGTATTGACGACGCGAAATGGCACCTGCGGGGGGGCTGCACCTTGAAGCGTCGTTCCCGTTCGCAACTCCTGAGACTAGCACTACGCGATGGTGGTTTAATCGGCATCGTAACAGAGTTGCTGCGCGAGAGCTGATGATTGCGCACGGGCACTGGCTGGATGACGGGGACCGGCCCAGGAGGAGGCAAAGCCACTAGTCCATTCGAGGTGTGCTGAGGGCGGTAGTTGACATAGACATATTGTATGTCCGAGGGCGTCACAACACTACCCGTGTCGCTGGCTGTGCCGGAAGAAGCACCACTAGCAGCAGACACAGGTGTAGAAGGGGGAGGGGCAGGGGCAACAAGGCCATGACTGGGTGTCTGAGGTGTCTGGGGGGGAGGTGGGGGCAAAGGGAGGGGTGGAGGCGGTGGAGGCGGTCCGACACGAGTTGATCGTTCCGACCTGGCAATTGATCCGTCCGATCTCTGGCGACGGATTGAGCTGGACCGCGCGGGGGGATTGATTGCATTGGTTGATGTTGATGTGGGAGAATGTGAACGGGAAGGTGTGGTCGAGGGTGGGATTTCCTGTGCTGGAGACAGATCTGGGGTGCGGCCGCCGGCACGACGACCTTTGAGTATCAGTGCGATCTCGGCTTCCGAGTAACCGAGTTCGGCCAGCGTTGACGACCACGAGGGTGGGATTCCTTGGAAACTTTTTTTTTTAAAAAGGCCGGTATTGAACATGCGAAAAGAATGAAAATAGAACTAGTATGAGACGTACCTTTCGTCGATATGGATATGGTGCTATATTGACGTGAGTATATATATATGCGTGTGCATGTTGGTGCATGAAACGGACATTGCGAGCGCGTGGCCAAAAAAAAAGCGAGATGAAAAAGAGTAGGTCAGGACCATGCGTGGTAGAAAGCGACGAGAGGAATGAGGTGAAAACGGGGGACTGACCTGAAAGTTCCAAGGGAGAGAGATGGACTCGTCGTCGGTAGCGTCGTCGGCGCGCGAGCTCTTGGACGCGGAGCGTTTGCGAATGCTAGACATCTTGCGGAAAAAGCTCCTCTTGCCACTGCTACTGCTACCACCGACACTACCACCCGGGCTCGGATTTGGTGGTGACAGAGTAGTGGACCTAGACGGTGACTGCTGTTGCTGTTGCACGGGCAGGGGCAGGGGCAGGGACAGGGGCAGGGGTGGAGGTGGGAGTGGGCGGTCCTGCTGTTGGGGTGAGGACTGCGTTCCATGACTGGGCGCGGGGGATGGAGCACGGAGGGAAGACAAGTCCCCGCATGCATTTGGCTTGTTCTTTGTTGGAGAGTGAGAGAAGGGAGGATTGGTGCAAGGTGTCAATGTATTCGGGAGGTGAGGAGGGAGGGATTGGCCTGAGAAAGAAACGACCGAGCCATTGTTGGAGGACGGGTAAAGATAGACTGGGTCCTTTGGAGGCGGCGGGGGTGGTTTCGAGCTCGTGAACCTGAATACTTTGAGGGTTGAGAAACGAGACGAGGGCTGTTTCGTCGACGCCGAGGTCGAGGCGGGCATGGCCACTGTCGACTGTGAACAGAGAGAGCGCGACAAGGATGTACAAGCGCAGACCATCATGTAAGCACGGCATCCCCCATCCATTTTCACCCGGAGTTTATATACATCCCCCGGCCTCCCTCCCCCGTCTCCGTCTCCCGTTTTCTCAACCTCGCCACCCTCCTGCCGAGGCGAAATCTCATACTCGAATGCTACCGGATGTCTTGCCGCCCGTATATCAGTGCTGATACCCATAAATCATCCTGCGAGACGTACGAGATCAACCCATCCTTGTACTCGTCCTCCACGGCGATCTCCTTCCCACGCTCGTCAATTTTTTTATCCACCTTGAATGCGGCAAGTACGCTCGCAACTACGACCCAGACTATCGAATCGACTAGATGACGTCCAGGGCATATTCTAGGATGCCATAAAATTAGTTTGTGACACGTGGCGAACAAAAGCTATAAATGTATTGATATATGACACAAACCGGCGTCCAAAACCGAAGTCATACATCAATTACGGGTCCTCCTTTAACTTCCCACCCTCCGTCAGGAAGCGTTCCGGCTTGAACGCCTCCGGATCAGGATATACGTCGGGATCGTGTAAGATTGCCCTAAAAAAGAAAACTAGGCAAGTAAGCGAACAAGACAGCTCCGCAACATTCTCCTGTCAAACTCACCATGTGTTGGGGAGCACCGTCGTACCCTTGGGGATAAAGTATCTACCGTACACATCATCCTCCGTCGTGGCGTGCGCAATACCTAACGGGAGCGGGAGCCGCCAGCGTATCAGCTCCTTGCAGATGGCGTCGACGTACGGCAGACTTGGTCTGTCGCTGAAGGCGGGCAGTCGCGTGCGCCCGATCGTGCGGTCAATCTCGGCATGCGCGCGCTTCTCCACGTCTGGATAGAGCAGCAGGGCTAGCAAGAAGGACCAGAGTGTAGAGACGGTCTACGTCGGCGTGAGCGCGTCACAGTCAACATCAACGTACGAGGCAAAAGGAAAAGGGAAAGGAGGCGCACAGTTTCGGCACCGCCGGCGTACATGCTTGCCGCTGCGTTCTTGAGAGCTATCTCTTCTTCGCCTTTACACTCGTCGAGGTTGTCGTGCACAACTGAATGTTTCGAGGTACCTGTGAGCTAAATATCACCATGAGCACGACACCTCTAACAAAAACTTGATAGTGACGTGCCAGATCCTCCTTGACCATATCAAATGGCGCGTTGACCATCTCGTAACTGAGCTTCATGCCATGTCGCGCCCGCTACTTGAAGCCTGTCCCAGGGAACCAATCGAGAAGATACCTCACTAGAGATGCATCGGCACGCAAGGACATTTCGGTACGCAGGAGAAGAAAAAAGAAAAACGTACACGCAGGGAAATCGTTTACGAGCAGCGCGCCGGGCAACATCGACTCACTGGCGAGCGTGACCAACTCGTCGGCGATCCTGACAAAGTGGTCGCCCGACTCTTTGACGTCATATCCCTACGCGAGGGACGGGACCACCGCCGTCGTAAAACTTGGGTTCACACAAGGAAAACCACCACCATCAGCCAGTCAACCAGTCAGGTTGGGCGCAAACGCATTGTCGGATATACTCCGTCGTCTGGCCGGGACGGCGAAGGACCTGCCTGAGGAACGCGTGCGCCTTGGCGATCTGCATCGCGTGGTACGTCACCGCTGTGGCGGGCCTGAGGCTCTGATCGACGATGCGACGTTCGACGCGCCACTTTTGCGAGTAACGCGTGATGGCCAAGTTGAAATGCGCCTCCATCCTATAATAAACGAAAGAATAAAATAAAAAAAGCTCAGCGCCGCGCCGCGCCGCGCACCAAGTTTGGGTTCTCACATTTCGATGATGGGGATTACGGATCGATCCATGTATCGCGTGCCCGTTTGCTCGAACAGGTCCTTGGCCGCGCGTGCGCTATTGACAAACACGATCAAGCGTCCGAGCACAGACACCGACGTCACGTCGCCTTCCACCCCACCCCAAGTGAACGTTAAATATATCAATACCAATGTCAATGCGTGTAGGTCACCCACGGCTTGGACCGCGGAATGCCGAGCAGCGGTAAACCGCGTGGGTCGTATGGGTATGGGTGCCTTGTGTGACGCGTGCGTGGAGCGATAACGTACGCGTGGACGATGGACGCGAAAAGGACCAGCACGGTCACGTCGAGCAAGAGATACGCCATTCCAACAGGGAGCGGGGGCGCCATCGGCGATCGGGGAGGGGGGGGGAGATGTGTCAATGAGTGGATGCAGGTAGTGTTCACGAGAGGAAGAAAAGGCCGATGCTTTTTACCTGTCAGTAGTCTCGGATTGAGCAATGAAACACTTTGCAGAAAGTCAGGTACGATAATAGCCGCGATTATATACATACAAAGCATAGTAGTATAGAATAAATCAACAATTTAGGGCAATAGTAGCAAGGTACGAAGGGGGGACATTCTGGAGACAGCAGTGCATCAGTTTGAAAACGTTGAAAGACCAGTCAGTAGTGACAGTACCCGATCGTACCCGATATGGCAGGATCCTTGCGCTTGCCATCATCCTGGGGGATTTGACTCATTTTGATTGAAGGGTGACGTGATGCTTTCACAATTCATCATCACATCCCTGAAGGTCCCCCAAAATAGGTTAACGAAATACGTATTGAGAATTTCAAAAAAAAAGAATTGATACTATGGTCTGTAGTGCGGTGCAGCCTCTGGAAATGTACAAAATGGTGTAGTATATCTTAGACACCCCAGATGCTGGCCCGGGATACATACACCTTCAACGTCACAGTGTAATGACTCCCAAGACAGCCCAAAGTGGGAAAAAATGCCCTCCATCCCACAGTAGTGGCGCCCTTCCCACTGACAGGTCCAGGACTGTGCGAAGGAATATGGTGGTATGATACTTATTCGAGGCTGATCGTCGCAGGCCAGAGAACGGGGCGAGGAACTCTCTCCCCTCGTGCCAAGCCAACATTTCTTTGACAAACTACTGATACGCGGGTTGGTCAGCCATGCCCTTGGTTCGTGGGGGCGGTGGTTGAAGCCAGTACTGCACTTGGAAACCGTAAACGGTCCTGCAGGGATCCAAATGTCACGTACTGTAGTGCTGTCTGTAGTAGGAATTATAGTTTTTGTTTCGATCAACATGCGAACGCAAAATCCGGCCATCCATACCATCAGGGTTGCTGCACTACTTGTATAGTATATAGCGTTGGCACATAGTATGACTACGATTGTTCGGGCGGAATCGTGAAAAACGTGAATGCTGCATCGTCCACCCTGCCTCCCCCCGACTTGCCCGTCGCTAGTGTACCAGTAACTCGTCGAGGCAGTGCGGGGGGAGGTTGCGCGCCTTTAGCTTTTGATGTATTTCACCCAAGCACAAGGGCGCCCATCACGGAGACAACCGCCCACGAAGCGCGCTGTCAGACTCGATTCGTCCGTATAGCATTTTACGCCTTCCAGAAGTTGTTGATGTCCCCAACCACCAACAACTACTACTAGTACGAGCAAAAGCGTAGTCAGTGCGGCTCTAGAACCTAGAACCCAGGAAACCAAGGGGCAAAAGGAAGTTGAAAACTTTGAAACTCTCTCTCTCTCTCTCGAGCGGGTTCCCGCCGGGAATCCGTTGTTGATAGAAGCTGCGGTTCTCCGCCGCAGCGAGAGAAGAGGAAGCAGTCAGAGCCAGAAGAGGCTTTACGGTCGCCGGAGGGGGGGGATACCTCGGTTACGACTTTCCCACTCGGGATTGTGAGTGATCGATAGATATCGGTATCGGAGGGCCTTGATCGCAGCCTTGATCGTCTCACATCCCATAATCAAGGCACTTCTGCCAACCAAGCCGTGGAGCACGGTTGCCGTGGCGTGGGGACGCAAGCCAAGTCAGAGAGGAGGGTTTACTTGGGGAGGTGTATTTTGTGTTTCGACTGGTGTGCCTGGTGTATACAGTAGGGCTGGACTCTGCGGTGTGGAATGTTACATTGGAATTTCCGAGATTATCAATCAGACGGCATCCAAAGAAGGGGGCGACAGAGCGGACCTGTTCGCCGAGTGGTTGGCCCCTCGTATACTTACTCGCTTTCCACCAGCGATTCTCCGAAGCACGTTGGCACAGGAAATCGAACGATCTCGTCGAGATATCTGGCCTTTTGTGTTGTGCTCTGCTCTGGCAACGAACGGATCGACGGGATTTGTTTGGCGGGAATAAGCTGGAAATAGAAAGTGGGATAATAATTATAATAAATTATTTTGAAATTGGAATCGGGGTCGGCGGCCCAAGGAACCGAGGAACCGTCTGAGCAGTCACTGCCGCCTTGTCCTTTTCTCTAAAAAGTAACGCTCTCAAATTTCTGCCACCGCTCCTCTCTCCCTCGTTACCCCCTCTTCCTCCTCTATCCCCTTTCACTCTCCTCGACTACTGTTGACCACCAACCCTTCAACGTCATGGTAAGCATTGTCGCTTCCACCGGTCATCTCGGCATTCGAGCCCATCCAATCCGACGTTCACCTTGCCCCAACTGACTTGCATCATTCCCGCAGTCGCAACCCAACGCCCCCGACTCTTCCCACCCATCCTCCATGGAGCACGACTCCCACAATGATGCCCACGTTTACGGCCTCCGTCTCGCCCTCGGTAGCATCCTGGCCCCCGTATTGTCCTTTCCTTTCCCCCTCATGTTCTCGTTGTCTTGACCCACTTCCCTTCTCTCTCGTAGAAGCGTCCCTCGCCGCTCTCCCATCCGGGCTCTCACCCAGTGTCTGGGACGGTATCCCCGCTCTGCCACTGGCACCACCCGGGCACAGCCTCGGGCGTTGCTAGCGGCTACGGGTCCACCACCGGACACGATACCCCGCCCCTTCCGCCTCCACCACCCCATCCGACTCCCAACGTACCACACTACCAGTCCCACGGACAACAGTCGTATCAACACGCACACCAACCGACGCCGATTCTGCACCCCCACCTCAACTCGCACTACCATAGTCACGTCCATCCCCAACCGCAATCCCACGCACATGCACACGCATACGGGCCCTCGCGCCTGAGCTTCACCGTGCGCTCGCACCCGTGCCACCTGCCATAGCGCAGCTGGCCGAGGCGCCGCTTCCTTCACCCGTCAAATTACTAACACGTGTTCTTTCCTTTTATGTGTTTTTTTCCCTTGGCGGTTGGCAGCATTCGACAGGCTCGACACCCCCCGAGTCGTTGTCACCGTCACCGACGCCGTCGCCCAGGCTCGTGACACCCCCACTGACACTAGATCACGCTCCGCAAGCAGCAACATATCCGCACGATGACCACGCGGTCGGTGATTTTCCAGTGTCCAAAACGCCGACGTCGGCACACCCGGACGCCACAGACCCAAAACGTGCCCATTTCATCACGACGTTGAAGAGCAAGAGCGCGTGGGACGCCATGGTTCACGGTTCGTGGGTATGAACATGATGGCACATTTTTTTCCCACATCAGCAGGTGGTAAAAAAGCTTTCCGTCTCTCTCACCCCTCTCTTTCCCCTTTCCCCACCCCCTCTTCTCAATCCTGCATTCCTCGCTATACGTGTGTGGCTTGTTGTTTGTGTACTATATGATCAGGTCGTTCGCACCTTATCCCCCTGTTGTACCGTGGTCACACGTGCGCACGTGTGTAAGCACGTATGATGTAATTCTCGGTGCTGGATTGGATAGTAGTAGTAGTTTTAGAGTTACCCCTCCCGCCTGTTGGCCTTGTTATCGTCGTAGAAGAAGAACAGAGACAGTTGATTCATGCCCACCCCCATCGGTGACCGAGCGGGCACGGACACCCCTTGGGAGGTTCGTCGGATGAAACGCGATGAACATGCGAGATAAGTTAAGACTGAGTTGCGAATCACCTGCAAGAGATGATAAGGAAAATCTCCGACTAGCAATCGGCCAGTCACAAAAGTCACTATGAATAATCCGACAGTTGATTTGTTTCACTCGGCGTCGACACCATTTCCTTATCGTCCGAGAGGGACTCACCTCTGTAAGTCTTGTAGATACTCCTCTTAAGCAATCACTCCATCCAAGAAAAATAATATGTCGACTTCCACACGTACGTATGATGTCGTTCGGCCCGGATATGAGGAGATATATATATATACAGTATATATGTTCGAGAGGTTCGAGACTGCTGTTGCGTGCTCGCCAGTGGCTATCATGTCTGGATCTGATCTAGAACCTTTTGGTCCCTGCCCCTGGAAAAAAAGGATAGAACAAATAAAAAAACATCCTCTCCCTTCCCTTCCTTTCCTTCTGCTTTGCACTATTGTGATGTCTAGAAGAGACATCTCGCTATCACAATAACAGCCAGCCAGTGAAGAAAAAAAGCCTTGTTGTTTGTAGTACTAGCGATGTCCGATGTCCATTTTGAAAGTGAACTGACGCTCCCATTATTCTAGGCCCTGCCCCTACCTCCGGACCGCCAGCCGCTACTGTCACTGTTCGGGCGTCTTTTTACCCACCACCCACCACAATGACCAACTCGCAGGCCCCCCGCCATTCATGAGTCAAAAATGATCGATCTCTGGTGCACAAATTGACGTCGAATTGATTTCCTTTCCTTGTCTCCATTCATCCTCATCGATCAAGATGTTCATCACCTGAAGGGAGCTGATTTTTTTTTTGTCAAGCGGTTCTCACCTGTCATTGACCCCCGGGGCTCACTTACTTGGCAGAGGACCTTAATTCTCAAAAAAAAAAAGGGTGCGCCATATCTGGTTTTTTATGTGAAAAATTGTTGCTGACCTATGGCCGCTGCTGCTTGGCTTATTTACACCTGTAGGTTGATTGTGGATCTTGAGGCAAACGACATGTGGGAATATATAGAATCCGAACAGCCAACCATTACCCGGTGCACAAAAATCAATTTCCCGATTTATGGCCCGACAACCTCCCGCCCGATAGCCGTCTTCACGTCCTTGTTGCGGTTGAAAAGTTGGATTTTGTTGCTCGGTCTACCGACCGGCTCGAGGAGGTTCGCCGACCCCTGACTTTTAGTGCTTAGAATAGCAAGTAATAGTTACGGTCTCGTCTCAGAGTTCTGTGTGAATCTCGACACGGTCGAATTGCTGATTCCCAAAGTTTGGTAGGTTTCACCAGTCAATTTAGTTGCACCATCTGTAGGACTGAAATATCTTATGGAACCTACCAAACTTTGGGGGACCGCGTAGTGTCGTATCTCGCATTTGTTTTGCTTTTAATGTATAGCCCCATTCCATTTTACATTTCTCCCTAGCTACCCAAGAGGTGCGCAAACCAAGGATGACGTTCAAACCTTTTGTGAGTCCCAACGCCGCCGGTGGCTAATGCCAGCATGACGCGAGTGCGAATAACCCGGACCACATCTCCCAAGCGGCCGACCAGTGGAAATGTCAAAAAGGCTGTCGATTCGCTCTCAAGGAATGGCCATCCGCGGATATGAATGCCCGCCCCGGGACAGCAACGAGGTCGACTTTCGATGCAACCTGGGCATCGAAGAAAACGAAGACGTTTGAAAGCCTCGAGGTTTGGCTAATTAACCGCGAGGCCCTGACCATGATTGTGAAACGCCTGAGAGGGACAATGGCCACTCGTCTCCGCCCGCGCACCTGCAGTAAGCATCACGGTCGGACGACGGACGGAACGAGCAGAAGTGTTAAAAGTTCATAACAACCTTCTGATATCCTACCAGCACGGTTGCGAATATGCGCGAATTGCCCCGCGACAAAGATATCGACAACTCGACGCCGTTGCTCGTACTACTCGTAGCGTCAGTCGCGCCCGTGAATCTTTTTTCGACCTCCTTGAGGGGGGGCTCCTGCGCAGGACGGGTAGCTGATCAGGGTCGGGTCGGATCGGACTCCCTTTTTTACGCATTGCAGCACACGGGATGGGCGATCGAACATCGTGGCAAATATATTTATCTGGCGAAAGTGAAGCGCGTTTCCTTCCGAAGTTTCCGAGTCCCACACCCTACCTACAGTACAGTAAAAGTACCCAAGATATAAAGCCCACTACATACGTTACTACTGTGTTTCGCAGTGCCTCCCGCCCTCCGTGCATCGTCATTCCGAAAGCTTATTATATTTATATGTTTAACCTTTGCGTGTCCAGACTATTTTTACGTCCGCGCGGTGGTGAACTAGCAAATTGGACAATCTTTGAGGTTCTCCTTGGCCGAAGCGATGCAAGGAAGTCGAGCCACGATTGTCCCGGGCTATGTACATCAGCCCCATGCTCAAGTAGAGTCCGAACCATGTTTACATCCCCATTTTGCTGGATACGATGTGCAGTTGCTCGACCAACGCTCAACTCCATTACGTTCACACCAAGGTGGTAAGAGCTGCAGCAAGCACAAGTCTCCTCTTTGTGGAGTAGAATCCACCTCGTCACGGGAATCCATATCCGCACCATTATTCAATAAGCAGGCGAGCAATCTCGAAGTGTCTTTTATTGCCACATGGGATCGTGGTCATCTAGCGCCCACCGGGGCCATTTACGTTCGTGCGACGGTTAATGATTAAAGGTGCTCAACCACCCTATCGAAAGCCACACAAGGAGTCAGCGCTCAGACTGTGGGTCGCGCTTTGGGCGTGTGGTGAAGGAACCTAGGAGTTTGTCCATGTCGTCGTGAACCCAAATCTGGGTTGCAAAAGTGTGGTTTCTCCAGTTTGAAGAGTATTTCCATCCCGACATGTATATGAACGGCCCACGTTCTTTGATGCTGCACCTGTCAAGGTGGTCATTTAGCTGGAGGAGAACGTTGAGACAGACAAGCTTGGGCAAAAGGCAGTGTGCGTTCCTTCATCGAGAGGTTGGGAGAACTGCACCATCCTGGAACCGCCGTTGACCCCACAGCAGCATACAGATAGCACAGCTCGTTCTTGATCCTCCTTGCGCCACTCTACATTGAATTTAGGAATCGCTCCTTCGGCGTCAAAGTCAACTGCAAGGACCTCCGCTCCTTCCTCGACACGAAGCGGCTCTTGAGATGATGAGCGCGCTTTCTGTTTGCAACGCTGATTCCCATCAGTATGCGCCCGTATGTCCAGTGCAGACTTTCGGGTAGTTCATCTTGGATACGAGTCGCACACTGTAAGCCAAAACATCCAGCTGGGAGGATATCATTATCATCCGCTCTCCATCTCCAAAAATTGGTCTGAACGAACGAGAGCTGTGACGTAGTCTATATCCTGCCTTTCTCCGGTTTTGTCATGTAACGATATCTGATGAGATGACAAAGGCCCAAGGACAGCTTCAGCTTCGATGTCGACCTCGAGGCGCCGGTGACGGATAGCCGCTAATTGGGTAGGCGTAGCTTGATGAGTTCCTTCACAAAGAACAGGACCTCTTTACGTCACGACGGCACCTCAGGGATATTGGGACATTCATTGATTGCGTCCGTGATAATGTAGACAGGTCCTCGGTCCAGCGGTGAGAGCATACCCCTTAGCGTGCCGTCAACACATCGCCAGGAGGCTTCTGTGTGCCACTGTCATATGTCATGTAGAAGATGAAGAGTGTCTCGCGACAAGGATCGGACTGAGTGGATAATTAAATAAGGAGAGAAAGGTCCACATCGAGACAGGTTTGTTCATGATTCGAGTCGAAATGAAATAGGCCATGGAGGTCAACCCATCTTTGCACATGAATTCGATATGATCGATGATGGCAGAGCTTGGCAACGACATAAATGCGCTCTGGACAGTATAGCAGTAGCTCAGGTAATACGAACCGGAGGACACTCTTTCCAGAGCCCGCTATGAAAACGGGAGACCATCAACAGTGAAATTGTCAAGGTAAAAAAAATAAACATACGCCCTTGAATCCGTAGGAGGGATCTACTGAACGTCCATTCTCAGAAGGTACTTCCCTTTGAAGAACCATTCGGCTGTCCTCTTATGGCGAGCCAGGCGCGCCTCGACGTGATTCTTTGACAGGTCCGGAGGCGAGAGCCATTCTCAGATATCTGCTGGTAGTTGATTTCGGGGGACCCCACGGCCAAATGCGTCCAAGATGTCCAAACGTGATGCAGCCATCATCAGACTCTCCTTTTACGCTAATCTATCCAGCCTCGCGAGAACATCCGCGATATCGGTTTTTTCCGACAGTTCGTCATAAACTTCTCCGTCATTAACTTCTCTGAATACCGGTAAGTCGGAAAGGATGGACTATCGTCAAAGAATCAACTCACTTTCTCTGCCCAGATTGATCTCTTTTGTTGCGAGGGTGAGGATGGCAAGGACTGCGGGCTGTAGGCATAATCTCCACGACTATCTCCATCATTTGTATGGGCGCTAAGATTTCTGTGTAAACCTCGAGCCGCTGGGAAAAAAAAAAGTTCGATGTGGTCGAAGAGTATAAATTGCAGCCAATATCACTCCTGCGGGCGAATATGGCTGCAGAATCCGACTCGGAACGAGTCGCCGAGAACTTGCTGAGACTAACCAAGCGAACGACAATGGCGACAGCCGAGGAAAGGGCAAGGAGTAAGGTCCACTATCAACCTTCTTACGCGGGACTCATCACGTGGCCTGTTGTCGCGCAAGTGAATCGCGTCCCGCCATAGCACCGCGCAGCATCCGCCGCATCCAGACGTGTGAATCCGCATTTTCCTCTGACAGTGCCCTCTCGCCACGCTAGGACGTTTACCGTCCACCGTGATTTACCGCCCATTTCGCTTCCAGTTGCCAAAATTTTTTAGCACTTGTACCACCAACATGGCCCGAATTATCACTTTTTCTTTCACCAGTACAAGTTCTATGTGGGATCTCTGATGTATCATGTACCAGCCTATGCTACACTCGCGCTCAGAACTTGAACGATCACTGCCAAGGCTCTGCAGTACAGTAAAGACAGACGCCGTCCGATTGCAGGCAGGAATCGGGAACCTTATTATGGTCGTTACTAGTGCAAATACAGTGATCTACCCCCACTTGCGTCAGCAAACTTAAGTTGACTCCCAGTTAATTTAAACAACACTTGTATCAAATCAGACAGTACCCACATCTTTGGTGGTGCTTAAATTGTATCTACAACAAAAATGCAGTCCATCTATGCAGTTGTTGACTCGCTACATTAAAATCTTGTTTGAGGTGTTATCACGGGCCCACCATCACTTGCGTCAGCACAAAAATGGTATAGTAGATTATGTAAACTTCAGTGATGTCTTATCTCCCGGTTAGCCGAGGGCTACACTGCACTCCTCATGGGACTCCCTCATTCCCATCTCTTCCACCTTCTGCTGCCTTGTTGGACATTGATTTGGTCAATTTTGGTCTCATTCACTGGTGATCGGTTCTCCAAGTTGCTCTACGTTAAGATTTTCTAGTTGATAAGATAAGATGAGCACATGAAACCGTGCTCTCCTCCGGCATCCTGCTGGCACAACACTTCTCCCTGATGTGAATAGATCATTGTTTGTAAAGCATTACAAAAGGTAATATAAAGTTGACCTCTGTGTAATTGGGGCGTACACAATTCAATTACACATGGCATGCACTCATACATTGCAAAACGCCTGATTTCTTGCATACATTCTGGAATATCTCGCAAACAACAACTTATCTACCTACATAAGTACAGTGGCGGACTGTTGTGGATAGCTCAGGGAGGTTCAACTATGTGTGGTACCATCCCGTGTTGAATGAAGTTGTGTTATGCGCAATTGACGCAAGTGACGGTGGATCACTGTACAAGCTTTAGATCGTATCCAACTCTCGTAACAGGTGAATGTCATTACTGGATGACTCGGACATATCAACGGTGTCACGACTCCTGCCATCACTGCGCTACAGGAATCATTCAGACTCTACATACTGTACTGTAACTACCGATGTCAGGGCACTTGACAATGGCCCTCATTGCCTTGTCTTGAATCTTATGGTGCAGAGTATATGTTGCCTTGTCTCAGCGTACAGCACCTCGTCTCTGTTCCTGACCCTGCCGTGGACAGCTTCCCCCGGTCGGACTCGCACGGGTCATGTTGTAAAAGAGCAAGTTATAATAGAGGTGTATATGGTCAACGTTATGCGATAACAGTGGGAAAAGGTAACGAGAGTAGACTAGCTGGCTGGGTGAACATATCAAACTAGATAGCAGGTGACACAGTGGTATAACGGAACAATACAATACCGAGGGTGCAGTACTGACAGCAATAACCAAAAAAAAAATGGGCAATGGAATAAGAGGTAGAGCGGTCACTTCGGTTCGGGGATAGCTGCCTTGCGAGCGAAGACGTAGCCGATGGTCCGACACCAATGACTAACTGCCTTCCAGGCAGCGATCGGCCAGAGCTCATTTTTGCGAGCCATCCGAGAACGCAACTTCCACATACTGAGCTTGCCCCTGATCTCAGAAAACCGAGCAACCACCTCGTCCATGGTAGGGCGCTTCGCGGGATCATCTTGGACCATATCGGTCACCAGTGTCTCCATGAACCCGAACCCTTGGTATTTCTGGATTTCTTCATTCAGTACGGTGCTTCTAAAGAGAGAGGAAGAGCGGACCTGTATATAATCCTCTCGAACCAAGTTTCCGAGATAATATACATCAGTGGGAAATGGATTACACGCTGTTTGCATGTCCCGGTGCTCAGGGGCCGACTTATCGCCACCACGCAGTGGTCTCTCGAGTGGTGGCCCATTAGCAGGATCATATCGACGGGAAAGACCAAAGTCGATAAGGAGGTATCTCGTCGGACGCCGGGTTCGCGAATACCATTTAGCCTTTCGGCGGTAGTCCTTACTTCGCTCAATGTCAGCGGGGTGGAAAGATCCAGGATACATATTGGACGGGTCAAGCATGATGTTCTCTGACGTGCAGTCCCTAATGTAAATGATATCGTACAAGTGAACACATGTAGAAAAAAAAGTTGACAGCATACCTGTGAGCGACGTGGTTCTCGTGCATGAATTGGACGCCCTAGTCAATTAGATAACTGCGTGATGTAATTCGAGGCGTACAAGACATACCTCACATATTTGGGTAAAGAGAGTGACGAACTCCCCATAGGTTTGAAGGGGTGGGTCGTAAAACGGGCGTAGCAAAGGATGCACTACGATCGGGGGATCGTTGGGAAGCTCAATGACATCGAGTAATTGTACACAATGATTCCGGGGATTAGAGAAAAGAGGCTCTGTCGAGAAAAGCTTGTTGATTCAAGTTCGTAAGGGCCCTCTTCAATGGAAGCATTTTCAACATTACTGGCTTGCCATCAGAGATGCGAGTAGCGTCCATGCCAGGAGCAGCTAAAGTCATAAGCACGGAGTAGCCAGATAGAAGGGGTATTGACACCCACCCCAACATTCTGTCCGTCCTCACAATCGAAATACTTCTTGTTTGTGCCAACCCATGACGGCGTCCAACCAGGTCGGTAGCGAGATCGGAGCATGTATCCAGCGCGTTCGAGTGCCTCCTGCCGTTCAACCCACCATTTTCAGTTTCGTGATTCCTCCAGGTTGCCTTCCGGAGTGGATTGTCTAAAAGTCTATGACAGCTTGCCGGGACATAGGGCTTAGGAATGACGAGGATGCGATCAAGTGAATGAGTTGAAGATTCGAGCGGAGTATCCAAAAAGTCCTTTAGTCGTTCACCCGTTCACCCACCGTTCATGATCCCGCGCTTGTCTGCGAGGCGATTACATAATCCTTTCTACCCTTCGGTTGCCCTTCGATTACTAGGGAACAATTATATATACGCTTATTATCACACCCTTGTCTCCGTACTGCCTTCTGGGGACGTCCACCCTTGTTTCTTTTGTCGCGACTGGAAGCCGAGAAGGTGGGCAAACTAGCGGCGATCCTTTCGCTTGCAGGCACTACAATAGTTGCCCTTTCCGTTTCCCATGCGTCGTCCACTTGTCCTCGAGACCAATCCAGACCGCTGGCTCTCCCAGCGCCGCACTCAGGGGTCCAATCATCGCAGTTGGCAACCCTAAGAAGCTGAAGCATCAGCGCCCTCCATGTTTCGATATTTAAGAATGAGTGATTGGTAGGATCAAACTCCTCACCCTTCACCCTGTCGATTCCAAGTTCTGCTGGCTCAGAACCCTTTCCCTTATCGCCCACCCGATGGCCAACAGCTTTTCCCAGACTTATGCTCCTGAAATTGTGGAAGGTACCGCCCATGTGGCCGGCTACCTTCTTGGAAGAAGCTTAGTCGACGGTATTCGGAGCATTTTCAATACTGGTGGCCATGTGGACAAGGGTGATTCTTACATGGATCAATCGCGCGACCTCCTTGAGAGGCATCTCCAACTCCTCAACCTTAAGCAGCAAAATCGCATCCTAAAGAATATATCAAGTTGAGTTAGGGCATTTATATAGCACAATCGGTCGTTAAGTGTGATGCAACAGGTTGCAAGGTGTAAAAGAGGATTTAGAGGATCCCAGCGGCTCCGTGATCAAAAGACACCTTGCAGCCAGGAAGTATAGACGCTGGTCCAAGAAGACGTACAAAGTCATCAAGGTAAATCTTACTTGCAATGAAGCTGGACCTACCCTGACCTGCTGGCCCACCGTAGAGGGCGTCTGACAGAGCTAGAGATGATCGTTTCTTGGATCAAATTGCGGCGGCTACACTCGACCTGGGAATAGTTCTGGGGTTGGACTTGGGGATAACCCTGGCACAGGTAAGCCTGCTCGCTTTGTCCCTAGGGCTAGCTCACAGTTTAAGGCCCTGTAGCGTCCACCCTGACAGACCCATTCAGTGATTCGCATGCGATGTCCATGTTAACTGACGTGGCTGTCAATGACCTGGATCAAGTGGAGATGTCGACGTATCAGTCTGAAGATACTCGCGGTTTGTTATAGGTTTGTTAAGTATCATCAAGCATGCTGATTGCCGACAGACGCGGCCATCGTTTGGAACCTGCATAATCGAGACGCGTCCACCCAGCACCTCGTCGCTACAGTTTCAACCGAGGTCTTCTCTGGAGACAGGACAGACAGCGAAGGTGAGATGCTTACTGTGTCCAAGCACTTATTGGCCTTTTGTTGACCTCGCTGCCTCGCTATCAGGCTCTCAATCGGCATCTCCCAGAGGTTTGTTGTGACTCTTCCATAGCGCCTCCAACGCTGATCGTGTACTCAGCACCCGCTGCCTTAAGCTTACACAAAGAGGATGGGTCTACACCAAATCTTGTTGTTACATCATTCAATGTGTCAACTTACCAAAGGACAGATGAAGGTGAGAGAATTCAGCTGCTCAGCGCTCAGCATGTGCTGAGCGTTGGCTCGGGGGTGAGCGCTGAACCCTTGACCAGCAGAAACGCGGACAATCTCCACTGTTGACCAGGTTGAGGTATTTAACCCACCGGAGGGCCATTAGTTTGTGTCCTGCGCCATGTTTCTTATGAGCGTCTCAGTGCCCTGTAGAGGTCACCCCTCTCATATCGTGTGTACTTTCAGAGCGGTCGTAGCTAGCTTTATCTCGTCTTGCGTTGGCACATAATTTATTGGCTCTTCATAGAATAGTAGTCTGACTAGTTTGAAAAGTGGATCGATGACATGCACACCAGGATAGAAATTTGCCGCCTGATCCAACCTCTTGGCCCTTCACCGACATTGGGACAGGTGCCGCCATCAGGTGATGTTATCTGCTTGTCTACGACTCCATAATGTGAGCGAGGAGGTAAGGAGAGGGAGCAAAGTACGGGATGGGCTTCTCAGCATTAGGTTGAGGGCAGTGGTGACGCCGTGCCCGCCCTTGATGTCTTGACAGGCCTACGTAGCGTAGGAAAAAAATGATTGAGGCCATGGGAAAGAGGATTGGCTTGACTGTATCATCGTGCTCAATGAGCAGGCGGGAGGCTGTGTGTAGGACGGCAGAGCGTATGGACGGTGTTGTCACAGTGCTGGAGCTGGATGGTATGGGGGGGCGAGGGGGGGGCTCTCCCCACCGCAGCTCTCAGCGCCTCTGCCGCTCCGTGGTCCCCAAAATGTGCCACACGTAATTCATATTTACACGCTCCAGCCCAGCGTATTTTTTTCCGCCCCCCCTCCTGCCCTTTTCGTCATCATACCCAATCAACAATGTCCTGCGGCTCTACTCGCTCATATGATGACCCGTGCCCAGCCCTCACAAGTTTGGGAACAGTACGGCATGAGCAAGGGTGTATCAAAAATTGAACAGGCCGCGGCGAACTGGGGGGGGGGCTCCTTTGGGGTTGTTAATTCGATCCACCGATTGCTCATCGGGATCAAACCTCCACAGCGCTTTGGAAATGGGAGACGCGGTCGCCTCGACTTTTGTTTCGTTCTTGTTTTCGCCTTGTGAATGACATTAAGCACCCATAACGGAATACAATGGTACACATGGGTAACCGTGGACCAACATGCCAAGCATGATATTGTGTGTGCCAGTCCAGTAACCGGGAAAAGTCAGGCTATGAATCGTGTTACGGTTCATAACTGGACAATGAGACAACACGCTGATACCCGATCGATCGATGTGTACAAGAGTGCACAACGGCCCTGCACTGGCCAGCCGAATATCTTTTCGAAAGGGACTTTTTGTACATTTTGTACGTTGATTGGGGGCCCCGCGACGCATGTAGCAGCTGGGAAAGAATTCCCAGATTCGACCTGCGCTCAGGCCTCAGTGCAACCGCTACGCCGCGCCCCCGTGGCGTGGCACTCCGAACTCCGACAAAATTTGTATCCCCGTGTATCCCCGCGCGAGGTAAACAATTGGCTGAGCTGACGACCTGCGGCGACCCGCTGCACGGTTCGGCCCTCGGACTTGGACTGACGGTTCTTTTGGTACTCTTTTCTTGCCTCCCTGAACTTTTTGACTACCCCAAGTCCAGGTAGGTACAATCGTACTTATACTACCCCTTTGTAACTAGGTATAATCCAGCCTAGCCGGGAGCTACCCCTGACCAACCAACCAGCAGAATAACATTCGGATTAAAGACACTACTCGCCCTCACCCAAGGAAAGGATCTCTCCCACGTTTGAGGTGCCCCCCTCTCGTGCTCGTTTTTGTTTTCGCTTGGTTCTGGATCGAACTGAAAACTGACACAGAAAGTAAGACAAGTCTGAGTGTTGGTTCGAGCACTCTCACCGAACATTATCTCGAGTCGTTTCTGTCAAAATTGCTGGGCGGTTTCTTCCCTGTCACTTTGTAGTCCTCCCTTGTCCTCTTCACCCTAGTTTCATGAGGTGTGACGATAAGTTTGGGACGTGTCGTCGACAAACGTAATCATCATTCCCTTGACCCTGACGGACGTCTCAGCATGATGACCATTACTTCCTATGGTAACCGCTTCCCAACAAGGTTGGCGGGTTCACCGAATCTGGGACTGTCGAGATTGATGACAGGTTGCGGTGGCTTGCTGTGGCCACCGCCGCACGGTATCGATTGTATTTCGGTTACTGTATCGTTATCACGAGCCCGTGGGACGCCGTATGCCCCGCATGCTCGTTTGGCTACGCTACACGCTTCCTTGTCTATCAATGGCCGCGCGTATTGTTGTCGTCCTTCGTTGATGCCCGCCCAACGAACTATCGTTGTCTTTCCCGTCTCTATTCCTCTCTCGATCCATCACAATACACGTCACGCATTTATATGCCTTGTCTCAGATGATCACACGGTCGGTGCTCCTCGAGACCAGAGCATGAAGAAACCTTGATTTTCGGACGAGCCTTTGATTCGGCTTTCGCTTGCGGCTCCGGCAGCCGGCCCTTGCCAGTTTCATGACGCAGACAACTGGCCTAACTAGATAGATCTTGAAGGGAAAGAGAGAGAGCACGCTCACGCGAAGAGTGGAACGAAAACACCAACGCTGAATTGTTCTGGCCTAGCAAAAGCGCCTTTTATACGTACTTACAGTGTGCCTAGCTCGTATATGTCGTAGCAACATCGACTGAAGGTGAAAGTGTCTGAGGAGCGAGGATCGCGCAAGGCAGTGCAATGCTCTACGCCCAATTTCCCCTTCGCCCTACCGCGTCACCCTGCTATCATCTCGCTCTCACCCATATGTCGAACACTCACGTTACCGCCACCTCGTCCTCCAACTTCCAACTAATTTTTAGCCATGCCTTGGAAACGTACGAAAAGCAAACAAAGAAGGACCTCCTTGCCCACCCACTCGCCGCCCAACTCCAGTCTTGCGACTCTCCTAGCACCATTCTCGCCTTGCTTCACCAACAAGTCCAGGACCTCAATCAATCTCGAAACAACGATGAAAAGTTGACAAGGTGGCTCGACCCAACAGTGAATGTTATCTATGCCTTCTCCGACACTCTTGGAGAGGGTGTTAGCCTGGTATGCCCCAGGACACGAACTAATGTGTAATTTGCACTCTCATATTTATTTGTCAGGTATTCTCGCCTGCGAAAGTAATTTTTGCTGGAGTTGGCGTCCTCCTCTTGGTGCATATCCATCTTCTGGCGGGCCATTGTGATGCTTACGTTTCTCAGGTGGCTAAGGATGTCCGTGCAAGCCAAGAGACTCTTGTAGACATCTTCGAACGCATCGAACATTTTTTCGCACGTCTCGCAATCTACACCGAGGTCCCACCAACCCCACAGATGGTGGATATAATGGTGAAGATAATGGTGGAGGTGCTCTTTATCCTCGGGGTCGCAACGAAGGAGATCAAACAAGGTCGAACAAGTGAGTAATTCTTGTACAGATATGTCACCGTTGACTGAACTGCTGTCAGAAAAATATCTGAAGAAGCTGGTGGGAAGGACAGATGTTGAAGATGCGCTGAAGAGGCTTGACCAGCTGACACATGAGGAGGCTCGGATGGCCACCGCCCAGGTTCTGAAAGCCACGAATGCTGTCGATGACAGAGTGAGGGGAGTCGCGGATAAGGTGCTTGGCGTCGACGACAGGGTTGCTGGCGTTGACACTAGGGTGGCCAGCATTGATGACAGGATAAAGGCCGTTGACAATAAGGTCGCGGTAGTCGTTGACGGTGCGCAAACCATCTCGGTCAGTCATTGAATATCTGTTTGATCCTTGTGCGCATAGATGGCAAGGAAGCAAAAGCACTCATGCAACGAGCAACCACGGACCTAGATATGGCGAAACGTTCGTGATCTCGTAAGCTTACCAGTACATGGTGTGTAGACTCAAGCTCTTCACAGAGAATCAAATGCGACAGGACCTTCGTAAATGGCTCTCCCCACCAGATACCTCAACAAACCATAATATTGCGTGTGGTGCTCATCACGAGGGAACAGCAACTTGGTTCTTTCAGGGCAGTATCTTTAATGAATGGAAGTCTACAGGTTCTCTTCTTTGGATCCACGGAAAACGTACGTTCTTCTAATCCTTTCGGCTTGACACGGCTTGATTCCTCTCTAACTTCGCAGCCGGGTCGGGCAAGAGTGTACTCTGGTTGGTGGATCTCTGACATCCTTAGCGTAGCTCACTAACATCGCCTGACAGTTCCTCAATCATCGAAGACATTGCAACCATGTGTAAGGCAGGACAAGCCTCAATGTGTTATTTTTATTTCGATTTTCGGGACACCAACAAACAAACCTGGCACGACCTACTCCCTTCCCTTCTCATCCAACTTTCTGCTCGCTCAGAGCCTCGTTGCGATATATTATCACGTCTCTACTTGGACCATGACAGTGGTGCGCAAAAGCCCAGTGATGATGCTTTGATAAAATGCTTGAAGAAGATGCTCACACTCCCGGATCAACGTCCGATCTACATTATATTGGATGCCCTCGACGAGTGTCCCAACACCCCTGGAATTCCATCACCCGCGAACGCGTTCTTCGCCTTGTGAAGCAGCTCCTCGACCTTCGCCTTCCAAATCTCCATATTTGTATCACCAGCCGCCCAGAATTCGATATACGAGATGTCCTCGAGCCTCTCACGTCTTTCCGGGTGTCCCTTCACGACCAAAGTGGACAAAAGGAAGATATTCTGGACTATGTTAGGTCTATCGTTCACTCGGATTCGGAACTTATCATGAAGAGATGGAGGACAGAAGACAAGGATCTTGTAATTGAGACACTCTCTGAAAGAGCGGATGGGATGTAAGTGAATTGGGATCAGTCATGATACTTGTTGAGATTGTCAAACAGGTTTCGATGGATATATTGTCAATTGGAGACCCTCCGCTACTGTCTTCCATCTAGTGTGCGGCGAACACTGGAGGAATTACCGGAATCATTGGACGAGACATATGAGCGTATATTGAAGGAAATCAAGAAGCCGAACCGAGATCACGCTCATCGTCTATTGCAATGTCTCGTCGTGGCGAGTCGACCACTTGGTGTGGAAGAACTTGCAGAGGTCCTCGCGGTTGACTATGATGATGATGAAGGGATCCCAAGGTTGAACTCGAGTTGGAGGTGGGAGGATCACGAACAAGCACTTCTGTCATCGTGCTCGAGTTTGATTGCGATTGTCGAGGCTGATAGTTCACGGGTTGTGCAGTTCTCTCATTTCTCGGTCAAGGAATTCCTGACTTCTCCTCGTCTGGCCACTTCAAGGAGAGATGTCTCACGATATTATGTCGATCTAGAGGCCGCGCATACAATCCTGGCACAAGCTTGCATAGGCGTTCTACTGCGGTTGGACGATGGCGTTGACAAAACAGGCGTTGGGCAGAGATTTCCTCTCGCCTCTTATGCTGCTCGATACTGGACTTCGCATGGGCAATTCAAGGATGTCTCGATACGCTTACGGAAAGGGATGGAATACCTCTTTGACATGGACGAGCCACATTTTGCGGCGTGGCTCAGGCTGTGCGACATAGACACTCAGCCTAGAGTCTCTTCAACCTTTTACTTGTTCGCACCGTATTCGAAATCCGGCGCAACTCCCCTATACTATGCGGCACTCTGTGGATTCCACGATCTAGTGGAACACCTCATTGTGAAGTATCCGCAGCATGTGAACGGTATTGGTGGATATTATGTGAGACCTCTGATAGCAGCATTGGCGGGCAGGCATTTCCAGGTGGCAGGATTACTTCGTCGCAATGGCGCTGACCCGAATGTTCGGGCGCGTGAGCGGAGAATTACTCCACTGCATTCCGCGGCTTATTATGGAAACGTCGAGGTGGTCCAGAAACTAATTGAGTACGATGGAGATGTCGATGCGCGGGAGAACGATGGCTATACTCCATTAAACATTGCATCAGAAGGTGTCAATCTCAAAGATCCCTACGCCTTTCGATTATTGCTGGAGAACGGTGCAGATGTTGACGCGCGAACAAAGGACGGCTCAACTCCGTTGCACCGGGCATCGCTCTGGGGGGCTTTGGAGGTAGCACGTATCCTGCTCGAGCACGGTGCTAGTGTAGAGGCGAAGGACAATTTGGGCAGGACACCATTGCAGGTTGCACCGGAAAAGCATCGTGACGCGATTATGAAATTACTGTTAGATCACGGTGCCAAGTGAGGGCGCATTGTAGTACTGTAACATGAAGTCGGTGTTTATATGACTCAATGGATGCTACTACCAGGAATCCCCATCTCGTCTTGTTATACCATCTTGCAATCAATATGAACTATGGTCTGCTGTCGTGCCTGTCCGTTGTGAGATGCCAGTGACGTTCGGTTCGAAATGAGTTTAGACTGTCTGGAGGTGATCGTGAGTTGTGGCTCTTTTTGTTTGCAGAAGTGGCATGCGTGCGCGTCCGCGCCTCCAATTCTCAGCCACGAAAACCGATATAGGCTTCTAGGTGGCGTAATTACATTCCTCGAATATGGGTGCGCTATAAAATATAGCTGTGCGATCTAAGCTGCCAAAGAGGCATCGGAGTGTTAATGACGATGACGAGTTGAGAGCGATGATCGATGCTGATACGATGTAGCGTGCAGTCAGTCAGTTCCAAACGGTCAACACCGCACTGGAACTATCTACATTTCTTCTCGTCTGCGGAGACTGGCCCTTTTCTTTTTTTTTTTTTTCTTCTCTTGTATACATCCACATCCTCTTGAGACGGTATTGTCGTTAAGATCTGCGGTTCCGCGAAGTAAGTACGTGGCGTGGGACCGCCGCCTGGTCAGACCGGGTGATTGGTACTGTGTTGACGGAACACGCGCGCGCGCAAGAAGTCGAGCCATGGCCACACGTGCTACGGTGCTTATTTTGGGCCAAGGCTTTACGAGTCTAGTACCAGTAATAAGAGCTCAGATTGATACTACGAACGACACCATTCCCAAACTCCAACGTTACACTATACCCGCGGTCCGGTCCGCGAAACCTTTCGAACCGGGTTCGCACCTGGACCGCACCTGGGGGTTTGGGTCTGGGTTTGGGGAGGTGGTCGAACCGAACCTCAATAGGGGGGCGGAGGGGGGTTTCAAGTTTCAGGGGTGAGTGAACCTAACCCGCGAGTGGCGTGGATGGGCGCTGAAACGAAAGCAGAGGCTGAGATGAGGCAGTTCCAGAAGCTAGAGACAGGAAGAAAGAGGAAAGAGACAAGAGGAGGGAATTGTTGAGAGACAAAGCGAGAGAAACGGAGGAGGAGAGAAGAGGGCGCGTTTGCATGCTCCGGTTAGCACGGTCCGGCGCAATCTGAGAACTGCGTCTTAGAGATTTTTCGGAGATGCCCGTCTAAACCGTCCAACGTCACGGTCTTAGATGGGTGCTGCTGTCCGTCCCGTCCACCATCCCTCTAGATAGTCAACTCGAGTTCAAAAGGCACGGGTACGGTGCGCAGCCTTAAACCTGCTGTACAGAACGTTCAGGTGTAGTTTCAGGCCATATGTGGCGTTGTACAAAGACCTGCGACTAAGAAAGTTGGCCGTGTCGGTCAGGGGAAACGGAAAATTTGACTTTGTCTATATGGGGGCGTCTGCATCTAAATTATGGTTGCTCTCCGGAGACATGATCTTATTCCGACACTTGATATAATGCACTGCATTGACGCTTCGAGAGAGAGGAGCCGTCCATATCATTATACCATACTCCGACTCCCCCAAAAATGATCCCGCGTACCGCCATTTCTGGATAAGACCGTGGATTGATTAGCGCTGATGGGCATTTGAAATTACACGGGAAACAAAACAGGGCGTATAACCTGTGGGGCGACCTGCATCGTTCTTCGTTTGTCCAGACAGAGGTAATTGTCACCAAGCTGGGCGTTGTCCAGTCGTTTCCATGAAACAAAGAAATGAGCGGAATTGGCGGGGTGATGCGGTCACGTGATAGGGACGCGTCGTACGTACGATCACATAACCAGATGCCGTGGGTGATATATTATTTGTCCATCAAGTGACAAAGCCTGGGAAATGAGAGGAGGGTCAAACGTTAATGTTTTCGGCAGCCCTCTTCTTATCGCAATGGCTCGTGGCTGCTCATAGCGCTCATTGGCCCTGTTTGTGCTACGGCGTAGTTGATGTGACATGTTGTCCCCCTGATCCGGTCTCCGGTACCAGCGTGCAGCGGCAAGAAAAACCGTTGCCTCGATCCAACCCATATAAAACGCAATGCCATCGCAGAGGACTGTTTCCCGAGTTCCGCCCTTCCAACTTATCGCTTGTCTGTCACCATGGTCAACTCTCAACTTGAGAATCCGGTTGTAGTCGCCAGCGATGGCTGTACGTATGCTTTTGCCAGCTTGGGAGCATATTATTGAATCGGGTTCTTGAAAGTCGCGCTCATAAAGTTCTGGCATGTAGTAGCCGGTATCTATATGTGGGTCTGCAGGAGCCTTCAAATCTCATGGCATCTCACCCACTCGAGGCTACACTTCCAGCTGGGAGTTCCTCACTGCCCTTGACTTTGAGTGGCGTGTCTTGCGATGGCATCGTCAATCAGGACCGCAGGTATAACAACTTGCCAGCAATCATAATTCCCTGTCATGTAGAATGTTATCGATCTACAGAACTCCAAGTCAACTTCCCACCCATGGACAATCTGGGTCTGTAATGATGGCTCCCCTCTTTCAAAACTTCTGGCTTCTGAGAGGCTAAACTGATTTTCTCGTTCGGTAGCTTCACTGCCTTACACGCATGACAACACTCATGGCCGTGATCGGTTACCTCTATGATCTAAATGTCACGACCCAAATTAACTGCCAGGTGTGTCGTGTCCTGTATCTGCCCCCCTGCCCCAGGTTCTGACTTGTCACAACCTCAAGGCCTTTATTATCTTTGAGATGGTTAGTGCTTGCTCTGGTGGTTTCTAGTCTTCGAGGAGAAGCTCTTAGTACCCTGCTTGTTTCCCCTAGGTCCCCGCCTACCTGGCCCTTGCCACCGCTCTTCCTTGATTGTGCTCCGCATGTACGTCTTCTTTCCTTCAGTAATACGAGCACCCCTTCGAAGTGGGCATTAACCGAGCCCACCAGCAAAGTCATCTGGGACGGAAATTCTGCTATGCTGATGATCGCAGCTTGCATATGGATGATCAACAGTGCATTCCTCGTCCTCGGTAGGGTCCTCTCCTCCCCCTTCTTCAGATGATCGGGAATTTTATTGCAATCTGGTTGATATCAGGTATCGCGCGGGTAAGTATACAACATCAGGCTTTTATACCTTCTAGGCTTACCCTCTCAACAGCTTCGCTCTGAGTGGGTACCTGCCGGTGGCGGCGGCTGCGACACGTACAACATCCAGGCTACCAAAGTTACCATGATCGTCGCATTTGTTTCGGACATTATCTTGCTTATTATCATGCTCGTCGGCTTGTTTCGCGATGACCATCACAGAAGCGACGCGTTTGGCTGGGGGCGCCTCTTGTGGAAGCAGGTGAGATTTGGCAAATCCTCGCTTGCTGTAGTGCTCTCAATTTAACAATTTCTATGACGCGGAGGGCGTTGTTTGGCTCTTGCTTGCTACTGTCGCTGGGATCCTGCCAACAGTAAGTCTGGCTTGTTCCTTGTGCTCTTCCTTCTCGCACCTCTCATCTAACGTGTAGGTGTTCGTTTGCCTTGACCTCAACGGTATCTTTTTCTCTCTTGTCTATCAATGAGGAAATATTGATTATGCTCTGACTATCAGCACCGCTCAGCGTCGTACGTTCTTATTTGCTACGAGTGGGGAAGGGCTATGGGTTTGTTAAGTCTTTCCGTGATGCAGATATTCCAGATGCCTTGGCTGGTCACAATGTCGATCGCTGCCACACGGATGCATCGCGCTCTGAAATACTCAGACATGTACGATGGATCATCTCTCTTCCCTCCTTTTCACGACGCTCACTGTTAGTGTGTGGTCGAGAGCTATGCTAAGCGTGTGCCGGTCGAGGCTCTCCGCAACGATGGGCACGGCAGCGGTGATGAGATGTTTAAACCCCAGCATGCCCCTCCCTGGGCCACGTCAATCACGTTGGACAATCTGGAGGATGGCGGCCACAGCCGACGGGGAGAGAGCGAGCGCGATGTCACATATGAATCTGCATCGCAGTAGCAGCGGCTCGCCAAGCCGTACAGACCTGTGTAACGCCAACGCGTTTCTCAAGTCTGGTACAAAAAGAAATCATGGTGTATGATGCAGGGGTATCCCTTCGTTTTTGTATTCTAGAGTCTTTGCCTTGGGTGAACCCTTGAACCCGTCCCGGTCCTCGGTTCACGACCATCGCAGGAACTGAGAGAAGATAAGGGAACTCGCGAGGAATCATATACGTGGTCATGATCGCGTAGCAGTATAGTACTGTAAGTCTTGGCTTGAGGCTTGCAAGTGCCACTCAAGAATCCTCTAAGATATATTTCCTTCTGACCCGGGCCCTCACAAGAACGACGGCAGTTGCTGAGGCGCCGAGGCAACATCTAAAGTAATGAAGCCAATATACTAACTCCGACAGTGTCCGGGTAGTGGGGGAATGGTAGGGAAGCGAAGGCCGGCAGCCACAGGGACTGGAAAGCAAATCTTCAGCCAGCAGAAGGGACACCCATCTCCGCATGACACTCCAACGGGCCCGTCGAACCATCTATGGGGCGCAGTGGCCAGTGCTGGAACTCGCGCGCCCAGTCCAACCGTCGCACGTCGCCGTGAGTAGATGAAGTGCACTGGGGATGAGAATGGCTGCCCCAATAACGTCAAACGTCGTGACGAACTGCGAGAACACGAACGACAAGGACACAGAGTTCAGCGTCCGCAGTACAAAGCTACGTTTCACCGAAGAAAAGGAAGGGAAAGGCAAAGGGACGCACACTTTGTTTTGAACGCGTGCTCCGCCCCGAGTTTGGAGACAGACTTGGTCGCAGAGGCGATGCTGCCCCATCTCTTGTGAGTTGTGAGTACGCGGCGCACCCAACCTGTCTTCTCGTCCTCCTCAATCTCGCGTGCGATCTGGAGATGTTCGGCAAGTGTCACGCGGTCCTTCGTCTTCGTCCATCCACCTGTGTGATAGACTGAACTTTTGTGGCCCTGGGTCAAAGACAGGAGGATCGAGCTTCAAACCGGCCTGGTCACACACAACCAGCAAGCAAGCATTTCACGCATGATGGGACTCGGATAGGCACCGGAAACTTGTAGCTCATGATCAATCCCTAAATGCTATTCTCAGGTGGCTTGATTACAAAGAGATAGTTTCTGCCAAGGTGTGATATGGGTTGTGCGTAAAGAGAAAATGAGCTGCAGCCGCGCTCGCCGTCACTGGCCATCACCAGCGCTTGCGCTTGCTCTGGCCAGTGAACACGTGCGCGCCACTGCACCCTCAGTGATAAACACTTACCAGCATATCTGATGGCCACAGAATCAATCAGCATCACCCAATCTTTATCTCCTCATACACATAGGTCATCAATTTTGCCAGATGGCCTTTCAGATGGCCCAGAGTCTGTTGAACTACCAAGTCGAGGTGGGTCTTGTACACAATGTCTGTGATAAGCAGTGGCTGATCGAGTGTAGACGAGGCAACTATTAGCAGACTCCCGGACGATGCCCTCTTGGAGATATTTCATTTCTACAGAAAGGGGCTCTATCCCCTCCGCCCTCGGTGGATGCGGTGGTGGTGGAAAAGGCTGGCGGATGTATGTCAAAGATGGCGACGTATCATCTTTGCATCACCGCATGGTCTGGACCTGCGACTTGAATGCACTGACAAAACACCCACGAGGACCTCACTGGACATCTGGCCCCAGTTTCCCATCACCATATCTTGTCATCCCTTGGAGTTGGATGATGAGGGTCAAGATAATATCATTGCGGCACTCGAGCACCATGATCGCGTAATCGGGATTACCATTCCTCCGTTGGAAAAATTGACTGTCGCGACACAGAAGCCATTCCCAGTTCTGAGGGATCTTCGTCTTACGTCATCCGATAAGGTAGCGCCGACTCTTCGCGAGGAATTCTTGGGGGGATCTGCGCCGCGTCTTCAATTCTTCTCCTTACGGAACATTGCATTTCCGACGTTCCCCAGATTTGCTTCGTCTTGCAGTTCCTTGTCCGAACTTGCCCTGTTGGATATCCCGATCACCGGATACATTTCACCCGAGGCGATGGCCACTTGTCTGGCCATGTTGCCCAGTCTCGACCACCTTGAAATTGGATTCCGATCTCCTAGATCTCGCCCCGACCGAATAGGCCTGCCTCCACCAACACGCTTTGTCCTCCCCGCGCTCATCGAGTTTTCCTTCAAAGGCGTTAGCGAATACTTAGAAGACTTCGTTGCCCGAATCGATACGCCCAAACTCTTCCAACTCGAGATAGATCTCTTCATGGACCTTATGTTCCATATACCACAACTCTACAATTTTATCGCTCGTAGCACAGAAATATTCGGGCAGCACTATTCAGCCAACGCCACGTTTTCTGCTACATGCATCCATATTTTCCGTGGATATGTTGAGTTGCAAATTCGCTGCAGAGAGCCAGACTGGCAAGCCTCGTCGATGGCGCAGGTATGCTACCAACTATCACCTCTCACTTCTCAAGTGACATTGCTCGATATCCGTGAGCATCCCCCTGGGCAAGCACGGCAGGGGAACGGCATCGACCCCACCCAGTGGTTCCAGCTTTTTAACTCCTTTCCCGCCCTGCAAGATCTGTATATACATGACGAGCTGAGGCCACTCGTTGCCCGGGCACTGCAACAGGTCACAGGGGAAACGGCCACAGAGGTGTTACCTACTCTGCGTAGACTTTACTTCATGGGGCCGTCGCTACCCGGATCTATACGAGAAGACATACAAAAATTCATCGCTGCACGTCAGGATTCGAATCACCCCGTCGATCTCTACTGGGGGTGATGGGTTATCACTCTCCACTCGTTATCAGCATTTGTTATTGTTACCCACTAACCCTCTCTAAATCCAGTCCACCCCCGCTTATATCCGAAAGACACCTATCACTGTAATGATTGTCCTCGCGTTGTGCCCGAATGCGCTGGACTATGCCGTCAGCGCTCTGAAAACCAAGCTTCGCACGCATATACGGAAACAATAGGTAACATACTCTATGTACAATATGCAATATTTGTATTTAGCCAAGATGTTATTGCGATGGCGAGTTCTAATCAATAATATATACGACAAGAACAGGAGATTATGGATATGAGAAGTGCATTGAAAGGGGCATGCGCGCGATTACATGAATGACGAATGAACACGGAAATAAGGAAAGTAATGCACAGAAATAGGATAACAGAATGCAATCCTCACACAAAAATGACAGCAATTCATGCAGCGAGGTCCTCTCCGAGCATGCGCAAGCCCATCGTTCCCTTCGGCCGCTGTTGCCTCGTACACCTCGAACGAGCCACTGTCCGCATCGCCACGTCCAGCACGAACCGTCCCAGCGCGCGCGTTGATGCCGTCACCCTTGGTATCCTTGCCGGCCGCGTCGCTCTTCCAGCCTACACCACGGCCCTCGAAGACCTCCTTGCGACGATCGAGCAGAATGTCGAGCTCGGCGTCGCTGATGACGCTGCGTTTACCCACGGCTGTACTCTGCACAACCTCGACGTGCTCACCTTGGAGCTCGAGCAGCTGCGCGGCCATTTCCGAGATCGTCTGCCGTGCCTCACCAGCTTTGGCACCGCCACCTATCGGCGCCTTGAATTTGCCTGGGTAGATGATAAAATCACATTTTCAGCAAAGGCAAGCGCACATGCGCGTAGAAGAGGGGGTGATCGTCGTAGATGGGTAGGTAGGCACCTTTGGCGATGACGAGCGC
This sequence comes from Russula compacta, assembly GCA_022376555.1. Taxonomy (NCBI): domain Eukaryota; kingdom Fungi; phylum Basidiomycota; class Agaricomycetes; order Russulales; family Russulaceae; genus Russula; species Russula compacta. The sequence continues at coordinate 63,097 of WTXH01000184.1, forward strand.
CTCGAGTTGGCGCTTCTCGGATGCATGCTGCATGATCTTGTCTGACCAGCCGGAAGATAAGCACGGGCTTCGTCTGCCAGATAGGATGTGTCCGATCTTGCGCTTGCAGGTCCACTTGGGGGTTGTGCGTCATCCATTGTGTTGGCATTAAACACCTCGATGAAAACTGCTACGCGCCCAATCCTGGTCATAAAACACAGCCGTGTCCGCCGCGGTGAGGTTGATGCCCAGTCCACCCGCACGCGTACTCAGGTGAAAGAGTTGTGGCGCGCCGGCTTGTCGCCCCCGAGCTGGAAACGACCCGTCTCCGCGCGACACTCCAACGGGCCCGTCGAACCGTCCCGCCGAACCGTCTATGGGGCACAGTGGCCAGTGCTGGAACTCGCGCGCCCAGTCCAGTCGTTGCACGTCGCCGCGAAGTAGATGAAGTACACTGGGGATGAGAATGGCTGCCTCAATAACGTCAAGGATCGTGACGAACTGAAAGAATACGAACGACAAGCACACAGAGTTCAGCGTCCGCAGTACAAAGGTACGTTTCACCGAAGAAACGGAAAGGCAAAGGGACACATACTTTGTTTTGAACGCATGCTCCGCCCCCAGTTCGGAGACAGACTTGGTCGTGGAGGTGATGCTGCCCCAGCTCTTGTGAGTACGCGGCCCACTCAAGCCGTCTTCTCGCCATCCTCAATCTCGCGTGCGATCCGGAAATGTTCGGCAAGTAGTCCATCGATGGACGCGTCGATGGCGTATTTCTGCTCGCCCCCGGAGCCCTGAAGGAGTTCTTTGAGGGAAGTTGCGGGCGAGGAGTGGGTCACAGAGGAAGTGGTGGAGGAGGGTGCGGAAGAGCAATGTCGAAAGTCGACCTAAAGTCACGCGGTCCTTCGTCTTCGTTCATCCACCTGGGTACCTCCAAGACGCCAAGGGCCGAGCAAGTCACGACAGTGCGTGCAGCCTCGTCTGCCTCGAGGGTATCGAACCAGCACAGCCGTAAAGGTGGAATGTGAACGCGGGCAAGGACTTGAGCCCGAGGCTAAGCGAGAGACAGCACTCTCACAGGAAGTGGGCCTCGAAGCCAAAGCGGCCGAGCGAGCGAGCGGTTGACATGTTGACAACTCGAACCCAGTCTTGACAGTCGCCCTTGCCTGTCCCTGTGCCCCTGCCAGCCTTCCACCCATCGATATTCTCGGAGGAGGGTCTCAACACCTGATCCGGCCCCAGAGCCGACGGACCCTCAAGTTCCCGCAAGCGCCCAACCCTAACCCTGCAGTTCCACCCAAACCGTACAGTATGTGACACACACTGCATGCAAATCAAAGTATTTTTGTTGGGGAAATGTTAAAGTTTTTCTTGGGCACATGACCAATGAAAAATATGATTGGTTGTCACAGGTCACGTGATTGGAAAACTTTAACATTTCATCACTTACCAGAGAAATACTTTGAGAAATACTTTGATTTGCATGCAGTGACAGGACTAAGCCTCCTGGCCAACCCCAACCCACATTGTCCTTCTCACAGGTGAGTGCACTCTGATGCAAATCTTAGGATTAAGTGAGAGATCATGGATGTGCGCATATGTTGTCTGTAGGACAATGAATGTACTCTGTCACTGGCATAGACTGTGACCATGAAAGCTAGACTGCAGTGTCAAATAGAATGCCTACACAACTTAGCGGGGAGTGGAAAGCACGCCACGAGTCTCCCCTGGGGTGACAACAAAGGTCACAAAAGCCTGTATACTCCTAGTCTAGGACTAGACAGGGTGTCACCGCCAAGGGTTTGACAGCAACAATAGACACACTAAGTCGATGAGCTAGGACTCGAAGTGTCCTAGAAGACTTATAGAGATAAAGTCGACCTGCAAGTCGATGTCGATAGTCAGGGTTCCCGCTTGCTGAGCTCCGACTCAGTAGCCACCCACAAGGAAGTAGAACACTGCTAGGATTGAGACAAGAGACTCAACTTGCCTCTACCAGGCATAATGAGTCCCCTATTTATAGTACGTAGTACTTGAGGGCAGGCCTAGGGCCTGAAGGGGCAGTGCTACCTATTTATACTTGAAACATCAAGAGAACAATAGTGACCAGTAGCAGAGGTCGCTCAAGAAAATCACAAGCTGATTGATATGAAACAGGGCGCAGACATGAAACGGGGCACGAACTCTCTATTTGGCCGGTTCCACAACTTACAGGGGCATGATGGTGTTGAACCATCACCCCATGCCGGTTACACCACTCCTCCGCTAGACAGGATGCCCTCATCCTGTCTTTCTCTACCCTGACCGTCTTGCGATCTGCGGCCGATACTGCTCAACTCCTACCATCGGGATCTTCTTTGTGGCTTTTGCTGCAATGAGCTGATCCTTGCAAGCTTGCTTCGCGACCTCAGACGCTGCCAGATTTGCCTGAGCCAGGCGTAACTTGGCGCGTAGTGTGTCACATTCACGGTCCAGGACTCGGTACTGTGTGACCTCGGCGAGAAGAGGCCAGTCGTCCAGGTCAATGATGGCCTCATGCAGGGGGTGGTAATCGACCTCTGTCCCCCACAAACGAGCGCGGAACCAAGGTGGGAGCGGGGACAGTGGGAAGTCGTCGAACTCGGGGTGCGCATAGAGTTCGATGATTTGGGCGTCGTGGTCGCCCGTTGCATTGGCCGCCAAGCCGGCCACTCGCCCATTGTCCAACTGTTTGATGAAGACGGTGGGTTTCTCGCCGTCGGGGTGGTGATAGTGAACTTGGGGAGCCTCCCCTCGTTCTCGACGTATCCATCGGGGCACAGCAGGGGTTCCCTGTTGATCTGCTGGATCCGGGCCTTAAGTTCTCTATTGTCCCGGTTGACTTCTTCGAACTGCCGTTTAAGGCACCTTGCTTCATCCTGGAATAATGCCTCGCGCTGCTGGAGGGTGGAGGCAAGACCTGCAGCCAGCTGGCGGAGCTGGACTGGGCTGAGGTCCTCGTATCCGTCCAAGATGGATCGTACAGTGCCTGGGGAGAGGGGGCCTTCCCAGAAGGCATTAGTTTTGAGATCGGGGAACGTCCCAGGAAGTCAAATGGTGTTAGAGGCAGGGGTGGCAATGGTGCGACTGGGGTCAGCCACTGCAGAGGGAGACTGGACAGTCTCCTCGGTCGGGACACGTGCGGTCGGGGCTGGAACTGGGACTGGGACTGGGGAAGACGTGAGGTAGAATGTTTTGAGATGAGTGGAGGAAGATCAAGCTGATGAGTTTGCCGGGGTTTCTGCTTCCCTTTTATAACGGTCAAGGGCCGGCGTTTGTGATACTCCCGAAGGAGATCCGGGGCATGCACCTGGTCAGCTGGTTCCCAGGTGTTATCGCTTTCGGGATAGCCCCGCCACTTTATGAGATAGTGAGCTTCTTTGATCGCCCTTGATGGCGATGGTTTCGAATCTGCTCCACTTCGTATTGTTCTTCATCATTGATCAGATCAGGAGGGGGCCGGGTGTAATTGGGTCCGTGGGTGTCCGTCTCTCTGTATGGGGTAAGGAGGGACGCATGGAACACCGGGTGGATCATCCATGACGCGGGGAGTTGCAGCAGGAAGGCGACTGGGGATACTTCTTTAAGGACCTTGAAAGGGCCATATCGTTTGGGTTCAATTTGGACCCTTGATGTGGGAGTGTCAGGTGGGTCCCTTCTAGCCATACTTGGTCTCCAGCTTTGTATTGTCCCGGGGGCATTTCAGCTGCCTTTTGTTGATTGCCCTGGTCGCCTGTTCTCGTGCCTCCTCCATCCGTCGTGTCCTTTGTTCGACTGCTTCATTGTTCATCCGGACCCCAAATCTCGGGTCCTAGCGTTGGTTTGTAGCCAATCAGAATTTGATTGGGCGATAGTCCTGTCGTGCTGTTCTTCCGGTTGTTGTGCACTGCAGATGCGACTGCGACCCATTCCGTCCAATCATCTGGTTGTCCGCTCGTTACTAGTCATAGGTATTGCTCCACCCATTGATTCTTTCACTCGGATAGACTGTCAGTTTGGGGATAGGCTGCTGTGGACAGATTCTGTTGTATCCCAGTCGTTTGGTGAGCGCCCTTCCGAAACTTGATGTGAACTGGGGGTCTCGGTCGCTAATAATCTTTCTCGGCAGCCCATACCATGGGTAGAGGTGCTCCAGGTAGAGTGGGCAATTTCTGGCCCTGTGATGCTGGTAGAGCAGGGGAGGAATAGTGTGGCGCGTGAGCATCCATGGTCTACGATGGTGAGGATCGCATCGAGCCCTTGCTTTCGTGGCAGTCCAGTGATTAAGTCCATTGAGATGACTTTGAATGGCAGGGTACCTGGCTCCGTGGGATTCGATAGAGGGGAACGCGGGGTCAGTGCATTAGTATTTTTGCCTGCTGACATGTTGCACACCCTTTGACGTAGTCTGCGATCCATTCTTTCATCCTCGGCCACCAGTATCGTTTTTGCACTTCTCTAAGGGTCTCATCTCTCCCTGGGTGTCCTGCTGTGGGCGTGTCGTGGGCGTTTCTGACAATGGCTTGCCTGAGTTCTTTGAGATTGGGTACAATGGTTTTCCCATTGATTGTCTGTGCTGCCGGATTCGGTGTGGCGGGATGATCGTGACATCTTTATTGTCATTTTCGCCGTGATCTGCATCCAGTGGTCTGGATAATGTGTCTGCCACGGTGTTCGTTTTGCCTGGGATGTATTCCAGTATGTAGTCGTACTCCTGGAGGTCGGCGTGCCACCGTGCAGTTCATCGATTTAGATTCCTTGGTGACTTCCAGTACTGGAGGTTAGCATGGTCTGTTCGGATCACAAAAGGCATTTTTGTCCATCCCAAGTAGTGTCTCCAGTGGGCCAACGCCTTTATGACGGCTAACAGTTCTTGCTCGTAGATGTCATAATTTCATTCTGTGGGGGTGAATGTTGCTGAGTAGTATGCTACTGGGTGTAGGATTGGTTTGTGTCGCTGAGCCAGTGTTGGTGTAAGGTTGTTGTGCTGTCCCTCCTGTGAGAGTACGGCGCCCACGCCGTATGCCGATGCATCAATGTGAAGTGTAAATTGCTTTTTGACGTCTGGTTGAATTAGCACTGGGCTGCCGCACATTCGTGTTTTCAGTTCTTCGAATGCTCTCATTTGTGCTTCCCCCCAGTGCCAGGGTGTGGTTTTCTTTGTTAATTCCAGCAGAGGCCATGCGATTTTTGAGTAGTTTGGGACAAAGTAGCGGTAGTATCCGGTGAATCCCAAGAAGCTTCTGACACCAGTTGGGTTCTTTGGTGGTGGCCAGTCTGCAATTCCTTGTAGCTTTTTGGGACTCATCCTGAGGTGGCCTTTTCCCACAATGACTCCTAGGTACTCGATTTCCTCTTTCTCGAATTGGCATTTTTCCGGTTTGAGGTAGAGGTCGTTTTTCTCCAGTTTGTCTAGCATCCGGTGAACATACTCTCGATGTCTGGCCATATGTTGTTCTTCTGTCTTGTGTGGTCGTTTGGCGGTATGAATGGCGATGTCATCCATGTAGACAGAGAGCCAGCCCTCTCCCACTTCTTGCCGGAATATGGCATTCATCATCATTTGGAAGGTGGCCGGGGAGTTAGTGAGGCTGAAGAACATGACTGTGGGTTCGAACAGTCCTTCATGGGTGAGGAAGGCGGCCTTCCATTCGTCTCCTTCTTTAATTCTGATGTTGTTATACCCCCATCGTACATCTACCACGGTGAACTTGGTGCATCCACTAAGCCGGTCCACGACTTGTGGGATGAGGGGTGAGATGTTCCTGTTTCTCTTTGTCCACTTATTGACAGGCCGGTAGTCCTGTACCGGCCTCAGCTTTCCATCCTTCTTCTTTACAAAGAAGAAATTGGCTGCGTATGGTGATTTCGATACACGAATGGTTCCCCTCTTCAGATGTTCTTGGACGAATTTGTGCATCTCAGCTTTTTCCTCCTGGGTGAGGGGTAGCAGTCGTCCTGGCATGGTGTCGGGTGCTCCTGGTAATAGCTCAATGGCATGATCCCATATGGTTGAGCTGGGCATTTGCTGCGATTCTTCTTCACTGAATACTTTTCTGTGATGTCTGTATTCGGCTGGTATGGCGTTGTTTGGCTCTGTGTCGCTTGTGGTACCTCCTATTGTTACTCTTCCTAGGAGATACGTGTCGGTTCTCTTTCTTATTGGTCGTGGTACATTTCTGCTTTGGGGCACATATACTGCCTTTGCGGCATTTGGGGCTGAGAGGACGATAGGGAGGTGAGTGAAATCGATCCATCCTCGCTTCCAGTCGATCTTTGGTTGGATGGAGGCAAACCATGGGTATCCAAAGATAGCTTTGTGGTCTCCTAAATTGGAGAGGAAGAACCTCTGATTCGTGGTTTGGGTCCCTGTTTTGAATTGGAGATCGGTGTAGTATTTGAGCGCTCCGCTCCTGTTCTCCGTCCCATCAACATTGAATAATGGTCTCGGGTTTGCCAATCGCTTGATGGGGAGTCGAAGCCACCTGGCATAGTCGAGATTCATGAAGTTTTCTGTGGCTCCTGAGTCTAGGAGGGCCACTCCTTCGGCTCTTTTCGCAATTGATCGTGCATAAAATTGAATGGTCATGGATTTTCTTGCTGATATATACACATTTTCGCTATGGACTCGCCTAAGCAGGGCCGATCTGATTAGGCAGAGGGAAAATCCTGTGCGACTCCCATCTCTTTGGCCAATTTGATCTGGTCGTTGAGGGACATTCCCTCTAGCTGCGCTTGCATAGTGGCCACCAAGGTTCCCTCCGATGGCTCTGCCATTGGGTAGTCTTGTTCTTCTTCTTCTTGGAAATCGATGAGATTGGCCTGTCTAGGGCCTTGTCGGTAGGGGTTCCTTGGCTGTCGTTGCCTTTTGGGGCAATTACGGGCGAAATGCCCTTCTTTTCCGCAGTTGAAGCATCGCATTGCTTCATAACCTGGGGCCGATACGTTTCCCCTCACAGCCGGTCCTGTCCTTTGCCTCCAATTTCCTCGGCCTCTCCAGTTGTTGGGAGTGCGTCCTCTGGATAGGTCCATTGGTACCAGGGTATTGTTCATGGATGGTGGCACATTTGTGGAGTTATACTGGGGGCGATTCCCCTGATTATACCTGGGTTGCCAGTTCCTTTGCTGGAACGGCGGTGGCCTGGGTGGGTTATTGAACCGTTGAAACGGCGACTGTGCTCCCAGGGTTTTCTTCAGGATTCCATCTATGATGGTCTTCCTTGCGTGATGGTCTTGACCTTTTCCTTAAGGTCATGGTAGTTAAGAGGGATTGGTGGTTTCAAGGTGTCGTGTAGAAGGGATGCAGGGATCCCTTGGAGGAAAATGTTGTATGTCTCCTCGTTTCCCAATGTGTAGCCCACCTTCCTTGCCAGGCTTTCGAATCTGGTGATGTACTCGTTGTAGTCGGACCCCTTCATCCAGCAGTCCCTAAGTTCGTTCCTGGCCCGCTGGGCCGCCTGCGTATCCTGGAATTGCTGGCTAAATTCCAGTAGGAACTGGTCCCATAGAGCTGGGATGTTATCTTGAGGCATGTGTAGCCTATCGATCCATTCACCCATATCTCTGACCCATTGGGCCGTGCTTTCTCCCTTGATGAGGGTGAGGGTGAAGGCAATTTTTTTGAAAGGGGAATTGTATCCCGCTACATCCGCATTCAGGTGGAGGTATCCTTTTACTTCTTCGATAAAATCGTCGGCTTTGGATCTGTCCCCAGTGAAGACTTGTGGGAGTGCTCCCATGGTCTTTATGTCGGCGGCGGCGGCCACTGGTATTTGGGGTGCATTCGGGTCCGGTCCTCCCGGTCCTCCTGGCCCTCCTGGCCCTCCTGGTCCTCCTGGTCCTTCTGGTCCTCCTGGCAGTCCTGACCTTTTGAGGACTTGTCTGAGGACATTCTGGATATGTTGTGGTGCGCTTTGGGTAGTCGTGGATGGCTGTGCGGCGACAGCTGTGGCTGTGGTGGTTTGTGTCGACATGGCTTGCGAGAGGCTAGGGATTCTGATTCCTGATGGTAGGGCGTCGGTGGGCAGTCCTTGGAGTGGAGTGAGAGTTCTGATAGGAAATGATGGTGCTTTCTCTTCTACTGGAGTGATTTTGATTTTGTTAAAGGCGTCGTCGATCTCCTTGACCGCCTCGTCTGACTCTGTATCTGAAACAACTTCGGGTTCCTCTAGTTCTTCGTCGAGAAGCTCGTCAGCTTCTGATCCCTCGGTGTCATACTCGTGTAGCTGTGGGACTGTTGCTCCTAGGGTATATCGTCCTTTATCCCAGTGGACTTCTCTCCACTTATTGTCGTGAATGCACACCAGTTTCGGGTTGGTTGGTGCTTTGCCTCTTGCTGTGACAATGATTTGTGTATCCCAGTCTGTGGGATTAGCTGGGTGTTCCTTGGAAATGTACCGAACCCTGTGGTTCCTTCTGCCTCCGACGGTGTCTACCCAGTCAATAGTTGTAGTCTGCTGCAGTGTCCCCTCTGAACTGCTAGCCATATTGGAAGAAAGTTGAGTCTAATGTCACCGCCAAGGGTTTGACAGCAACAATAGACACACTAAGTCGATGAGCTAGGACTCGAAGTGTCCTAGAAGACTTATAGAGATAAAGTCGACCTGCAAGTCGATGTCGATAGTCAGGGTTCCCGCTTGCTGAGCTCCGACTCAGTAGCCACCCACAAGGAAGTAGAACACTGCTAGGATTGAGACAAGAGACTCAACTTGCCTCTACCAGGCGTAATGAGTCCCCTATTTATAGTACGTAGTACTTGAGGGCAGGCCTAGGGCCTGAAGGGGCAGTGCTACCTATTTATACTTGAAACATCAAGAGAACAATAGTGACCAGTAGCAGAGGTCGCTCAAGAAAATCACAAGCTGATTGATATGAAACGGGGTGCAGACATGAAACGGGGCACGAACTCTCTATTTGGCCAGTTCTGCAACTTACAGGGGCGCGATGGTGTTGAACCATCACCCCAGGCCGGTTACACAGGGACAGGACAAGAGACTTGACTTAGAGAGTCCTTGCCTGAGCGCCTAGGGTGCTTATATACATGATAGGCCTAAGGCCTAGACTCCCAATCCGTATTAGTACAGTATAGTAAGTGTCATGGTGGACTATTGGGACGCTTACGCTTACTAATCTTCTTGCCTTATACGTACATATTTCCCACAGTCCAGCTAGAGTCATCACCACTTCCCCCTCCTTACCTTACACTACTGCTATTACACTCCTGCCGATCCCTTCTGCTGTTGTGTTGCCTTGGCTTATTACTAAATTACTTACACTAATCTGCCGATGGTTTTCGTGGCCTTACTGCTGCTGAAACATGTCAGATGCTGCTGAAGACTCCACCTAAATAGTTGTGTATAAATACGCTCATAGAAGGGGACCAAAGCCTTAAGCTTGGTCTCTTGTGAATCTTAGACATTCTCAGAGC